>JACDRQ010000088.1:71804-183822 GCA_013841215.1 Hycleus cichorii
TTTTTTTTTTTTTTGTTTTTACATATCTATTTACTCATTTTATTATTTAGAAAAATAGCAAAACAATTGTTAATTTCTCTGAATTGGGCACACGTTTACACATTTTCTTCTTTTATCCGTTATGAATTATGATAATAACTTATGACGTAATATTTTAACAAATAATAAGTAATATGTATAGATATATAATTATACATATAGTGGATATATACATATATATATATTGTATTTGTAAGAGAGGTGGGTTTTCCTATATACACACACATAGACATGGCAGCATTAAATATAAAACACTGATAGTTGTTGCAATAGAAGTAAAAAAAAATCATTTCTTAAATACTTTAAATAAAAAAAAACAATTATAAATTAATTTATCGTTTGTGATAATTGTGCGAAATTCTAGTAATGTTTAAATCAATTCAACTATGTTGAATTTCCATAGGATTTTCATCTACTATTTCAAGAAATACCAATGAAAAGAACACCAAAAGGGGGTAAGTTTTAATAATTATAATTGAAAATCTATAAATAAATAATAATTTTTTGATAAAACCGCGGCCAAATATTTCGTAGAATTTGTTTAAATTTTGGCAAACTTGAAACGTTACGTATGCTCGCTAGATTTTCCTGGATTTTTGTCAAACAAAAAAAAAAACAAACAAAACTATTGATGATAAAAAATGATAATTTCGAAGGTTTTTTTATTTATTTGATTAATATGAAGTTCTAATGGTTGATTATTTTGTTACAATTGTGATTTTATTTTGGCATTTTACAATAAAATTATGACCGTGACTGTTGAAATTCTATTACCATTATTATTATTAATAATAATACGAATAAAAAACCTGTAGGATTCATTAAATATTTCAAGGCTTCTATATTAATTACATATCACAAGATTACGTATGGGTTTTATCAATAAATTCGATTGTCGAATGAGATAAATTTACCCACACATCAACAGGTTATGATTTTATAACCTTAAAATACACCAAGATTATGGTCAATTTGAGACAATCTGTATAAAGTAAAGACTAGCGTGATCGAATCAATGGCGCCAACTTTTGCATGATATAATTGCAAAATAATCAATAAAATTACGTTGATTTGCAGTTTTTTCCTATTTGAGAATATAAAATTTAAAAATAACACCAACAACGTGAGTGAGACGAGCAAAAAAACCGCAAAGAAAATAGGTTGTGGTGCTATTTTGAAGCCAAATTGATACTATTTTTATAATTTAAATGTCCTATAAATTCTATAAAAAAATATTAAGTTTCATAATTATAACAGCCGGTTTCGCTAATTTATCGATGATTTCGAGGATTTTTGCAATAATTAAACCAATTTCTCTATTATTATTATTATTATTATTATAAGTTTTAAGACTATAATTAAATATAGAAGTGGTCTTTATTCGTTTTTGTTTTGATTTATTTCCAATACAAACGGATAATTTGTAGTGTGTTTTGTTAAAATTGTTTAGTTAGTTGGGAAATTTTGGCAAATCTCTTTCTCAGTTTGCTAAACGATAAATTCGCAAATCTCCCCAACTAACAAACAAAATAATTGAATAAATAGAGGGGAAATAGAATTTCCGGTTTGTTCAACTTCCCCCCTTTTATTTATTTGTAAAAAAGAAAACAAATTAAAGGGTTATGTGTTGGTAAAACAACGTGCGAAATTTGTGTTTTTGGCCTCGAAATTTGAACGATTTCTGTTATTCTAGTTCGAAGGCAAATTAAATTTTTGATTAATAAACAATATAAACGAAGCGAATGTGTGTAAATCGTGTTTAAATAAATAACAATAAAAACGCGATTAATTATTAGTCGTGTGACCAGATTGGGGAATATATCGATCAACATAGAGAGGTAATTCAATAAATTATAAATTCTATTAATTTTAATTAACGCCTTTTTGAAAAATATCGCAATATAAAACAACAAACGAAGATCTTTGGGTTATTTTTAGTCGTTTTAGCTGTCTAGCTGATTGAGAATAGCGACATTATCCATTAAACCGAATTCCCGAAGAGCTTCGACATTCAAATTTTGCTAAAATGTTCGCTAGGGATTCCCCGACGAATTCTCAAGATATTCCTCAAATCGCTCAATAGGCTTTATCTTTAAAATATTCTAAAAATGCCGGTCTAATATCAAAATATTCGTTGTAAATTGTTAATTTTTGGCAAACTTCTAATAGACTTTGAACCGAATTATTCGACTTTAATTTTAAAATATTTTCATCTCAAATCAATCGATTTCGAACCGAACAGCCTGTATACCGATTTTATACAGACTGTTTGGAATCTTATCGGATTTTACAATCATAAATCTTTCCAATATTGTACAATTCTAATTTACGATCAATAAAACAATCGTGCGTATTTTTTGTTGTAATTACTAGAAAAATAAACATAAAAAGTGAATTACCTCGCTACTTATTTACTTTGATCTGGGTTTTCGAATCATAACGATAACAATAATAGAAGCCGAGAAAAATCGAGATTTTTATGTAAACTCATTAACGGTCAATTTTCCAACACGAAAACTAAACAAATAATTAAATAAATAGATTATTAACAATAATAAAAGTTTAAATAAATCAATCTCAAACGATTTCGCGAAAATTTTTCGTATTTTGTGTTTTTTTGACGTCAATACCGGCATTTTTGTATAAATATTTTAATGAATCTCAATCAGATTGGTGTAAAAATAGAATTAGCCTCTGTGTACCTACAATAATAAACGTATTGAATTCAAATTGAAGTCTACAAGACTCAATTTCTATTCCAGATAAATAAATTTTGAGAAGAAGAAGAATCGCAGCCAAGATGGGAATGCAATGACAAATCACGTAATGCTCGATCAAATCAAATTGGAAGATTCGTATCGTAATCATCATCCAACCAATAATAATAATAACAATAATCATCAACACAATGAACAATTAGAAAAATTATTAACAGACACGAAACCGACAATTATACAAAGTACAAATCAATTATTAACACCGCCAACAACCACAACGACAACAATAAATGAATGTCGGAAATCCAATGGGAGCCTTCTAGGGACGATAAATCGCACATTTGGCTTATCACTAGGTGCCAATAATAACAATAATGGCCATTCTAAAGAGGCAAATGGACATGTTTTTAGCAGGTATTGATCTATTCAAATTAATAATAAAAATTGTTGATAAACTGGAACACTCTGTATATTTATCGGTTGATAGAAGACTATCGAATTTTTTCCTTGATATCGAAATAGATTATGATTCAGTGCCAAAACGGCGACTTTCTAATTGACCATCAAACAATCCTATTGTTTTATCACACCTGAATCGGATTTGTTTATCCAAAAATCACTTCTAGAACCTGTTTAATTTTTTTCCTACTTTGATTTAAAACAATAATTATTAAAATACTGGTAGTAGTGTTATAAAGTCAACAAATTAATAAATGGAATAGAATCAACAACAGAAATAATGACAATTTATAAAATCATCTGTTATTATTGTTATTGTGGTTTATTATTTTGGCAAAGTGAACAAAATTCTATTTGGACGATTCGTTTAAAATAATTATTGTTGACAATTATAATAAATTAATAATAACAAGAAAATAACGTGATTTTCTAGTGAATTTTACGATAATTTATGTGAGGTTTCTATCAATAATTGTGCAACTTCAATCGCAAATTAAACAATTCAATATGGCGTCTTTATAACAATTAATCACTGTTATTATTATTTTTTATATCGGAAAAAACAACAATTTACGTATTTATAATTCCACGAAACTTTTGTTGCAATCATTATAATATAGTCGTACAATAACAACTTGACTACCATCATCTAAAGGTGTATCTACACGTTGATAATTGTATTAGAGAGGGTTTATTTGAATGTCGACAAATTCGTTGCTTTATAGCCGTTTCGATTTATTTTCATTGAAATTTAACGAGTAATTATACTTGTTTTTCTGTATATTTATAGCGATTTAAATAAATCAAAACAAGTATAGACACACTTTATGCCACTGTATGTTGATTATTTAATATCCTTGTACTAGTTTTATCGACATTATGTGTGAATTGAAAACAAAATATTCACATGTAGGCGTACCGGTGTGTTTATTTGTTTCTAATCTATAGAATTTCTAATTTAGTGTAGATATATCTTTCAAATTTCGCGCCTTTTAATTCGTCTCAATATCGTCTAGATGGCGTTATAATGCAACGGTGAAAATTGTGCGAAATTTAAATGTAATAATTGTATATAAATAGCAGAAATAGGAATTTATCCAAATTTTTTAATGTTATTTAGATTTTAATTTTAAATTAGTAGCAACCTGTCTCAAGGTTATTAAAATATAGACACGCGATTCCGAATTATTGCCAAAAAAACCACAAACCAAATCGGATTGGCAACTGTTTATAGAAAAATAAGGAAAATTTAAAACAATCTGGAAAATCTTTTAATCTTCAACTGACCCAATTTTATTTATTTATAACTTCCTCTATTATTATCACGATTATATTAAATTAACACGAAAGTTGATTGTTTTCATTCAATAATAAAATGAACAACAATAAATCGAAATGAAACGGAAATAAATTGGCTAAATCGAATCTAATCTATTATTTTTTCGATAAATTCTCTAGTTCTGCATTATTAACCAGTTATTTCGAAATATAAGATGCCGTATTGAATTTAATTTGTTTTAATGATCTAGTGTTAAAATAAAATGTTGTTAATTTGTTAATAATGGGGAGTTATTTAGATTTAAAACGCCGTTTCTCCCAACTCTCACTAATGGCGATGAAAGTTACAATGTCCGGTGAAGAAGCTTGGCTACATGCCTGGCTCAGGTCTATCATCCTCTAAATTCTTTATTTCCATTTTTATGGTTTTAATTATTAATTAATTCGTAATTAATTGGTAATTTTCCAGATATCGACAGTCTCGTTTCAATGCCCGGCGTATACGTAAACGTGTCGTTTTCAAACATGGTGATTGTAATGTTGTCCAAGCGAATGTGGCAAAAAGACGCCGACGTTATCTACAGGACATCTTTACAACATTGGTCGATGCACAATGGCGTTGGACATTATTGGTGTTTGCAATGAATTTCCTATTATCGTGGCTATTATTTGCTATAATTTGGTGGTTGATTGCATTCACACATGGTGATTTCAATGAGGAACATCTAGTGAGTCATACAGAATATAGAGTTCTTGTTTTAATCTTGGCTCACTCTCAATACAATACAAAAATTTGAAACATAAGTTAATTTGTTGTATAATTTTAGAATAATACAACACCATGGACGCCCTGTATAACGAACATTTACGGTTTCACTAGTTGTTTTCTATTCAGCGTTGAAACCCAACATACAATCGGCTATGGTAGTCGTACAACAACTGAAGAATGTCCGGAGGCAATATTTGTAATGTGTTTACAAAGTATAACTGGTGTTATGATACAAGCATTTATGGTTGGTGTTGTTTTTGCCAAATTATCACGTCCAAAGAAACGTACACAAACATTATTATTTTCACGGAATGCTGTTATCAGTCATCGTGATGGTATACCATGTTTTATGTTTCGTGTCGGTGATATGCGTAAAAGTCATATAATTGAAGCACATGTACGTGCACAAATGATCAAACATAAAATAACAAAAGAAGGTGAGAATTTACCATTCTTTCAAACTGAATTAAAAGTTGGCGGTGATGGGGAAGAAGATAAAATCTTTTTCATATGGCCAACGACAATTGTACATAAAATCGATAAACATTCACCATTATATACAATGTCGGCTACTGATTTGTTACGTGAACGTTTCGAAATTGTTGTCATTCTAGGTAAGTAACTAAACTATAAAAAAAAATACAGTCACCACCGGGAATCGAACCCCAATCACATTTGAATCAACCTAATAGAAATGGAATTGAGTTCGATCCCGCGTCAGATCATCAATTTTTTTTTCCAAATTTACAATTATAGAGGGTGTAATTGAGAGTACTGGCATGACGACACAAGCACGTTCCAGTTATCTACCATCAGAAATCCTATGGGGGCATCGTTTTCAATCGTTGATCTCATTCAAGAAACCGAACGGTGAATATGAAGTCGATTATGCCCTATTTAATAATACGGTAGAAGTTGATACGCCGTTGTGTAGTCCGAAACAATTGGATGAATTCCGGACAATGGCCAGTAGTGAAGCTATTGGTAAAAATTCGTATAATCAACGACAATTGTAATTAATTTGAAAATGTTTAGAAACGGATCATCTACGTTTGTTTCCATCAGTTAGGACGCATTCCAGTGATACTTTATCTAGTATGGATTCGATATCGATAGAAGATGAACATATAATGATGAAAATACCAAATAGTCCAATTCCTGTAACGATAACAGCACCAGAAGAGACGGTACCTTTACAAAATGGAACAACACAAGCTGTACCTGTTTAATTACAACAACAATAAACGAATTAGTTAAAAATCTAATCAAAAGAAGAATATTAATTAGATTAATTAAATTAATTAATTAATACGCTTATTTATTATTTAATTTATACAGAAGAATCAACAATACACTCAATTTCAAAGAATAAGAATAGAAATCAATAAAACTATTGTGTAGTTTTTGATACAAAACTCATAATTTCAACCACCTTTACTCATGTATTCAGTTACATTAAAACATACTTGGATTCCTGTTAAAAACTAGAAATTTAGATCGATTGTGTTCATTTCTACCCTTCAAGTACTTAAAAAAAACAATAAAAATAGACGAGAAATGTGCCATATTACGTCAATTTGTTTTTTTTACGAATAAACCAATTTTCAAAGAGAATTTGAATGTTTTTTTTCTAGATTTCCATCAATTATAGAGACGAGTTATTTTGTAATTTTTGTAAATCAAGATAAGCGTGTCAATGGCTCGTATTCTGGAATTTTTAACAAGGTCTATCTACCGTTTCACTTAAATTGTGTAATAATAGAGAATCAAATAATCTCGATCTATACCATTAATTTTGTTATTTGATAGAGAAAAATTCTAAATTTAGACTACAGTCGTATTCTGGACTATATCAAATGACTTTGATCTTCATCATTAATTGTTAATTAATAGGGGAAAAACCGAAGATAGAGAATCCAATTGGGGTATTAATAGAACAATTGGGCAAATTTCGGTAACAACAATTTAGGAATTATGCCTCATAATCGAGCATATCGTACGAATATATGTCTATGTGTATGTGTATAGGAAGACATAATATTTAATCAACACAATATCTGTTAAATATGATAGAGAACGTTTATCTTTAATAGAATGAAATTACATTTTCCGCTTATTATTTTAATATTACGTCCTTCCATAGTTTTTGCATTTTTTTTTCTGTTCAAATCTACACTACTAAATTTCAGATTGAATTCTATAGAATATTTCATAATTTCAGTATTGCAACATAAATAACTGAACTACACCTAAATATACACGAAAAACTGAACGAATCGTGTAAAAATCAACAACTTTCTCGATTATTAAATAACTTGCAAAATAGACCGTGTTAATGTTCTCTCTTATGATCGATATTACCCAAATTTTCGACTGATTCTCAACTAGAATTAATTAACAAAATAAATGATCTTTATCCGATAATAACACCCAAAAATAATGATGTAAAGGTAACACAATTATAATTATCCTACATTATTATTAGGACTATTATTGTTACCGTTATTAACGGAAGTTATAATTAATTTCCTGTAAAACAATCAACACGAACATCAATGTCGAACAAATCATATAATAAAAGACAATTTGCATAGGAACAAGGAAAAAAATGGAGTTGAAATGCATTAGAAACATGGGTATAGGTAGGTGGATTCGATGCCACTTTCAGTCTAAAATTGACAACTTTACAAACAACAATAAAAATCTCCAGTGTCTTGAACATCAAGGGCAAATATTTTCGTAACCATGAATATCAATGATTCGTTTAATATTCAACAATAATTCAATGTAATTGGTTGCCTATTTATTTGTTTATTTTTTTTCTTTTTCCCACAATAACAATTGTAATGCCACAGAAATCAACAATTTATAAAACTAACGTTAGTGTTAAATGTGGTGAATCAAGTGAATTAAACGATGAACAAGATGATGAATTTAATGGTGATGATAAACCGAAATTTCGTATCGGTGGTAGTGATTCACCGTTATTGATAAGAAATTATCAATCACCACCACCACCACCCACAACAACAACACCATTGGGTAGAATTTCCACATGTAATAGTTCTTTAACGCATGTACCATCGGTGATCTTCCGGCACGACAACAACAACATCGTAAGGTATACAAAACGTTAACTTATCGATAATTTTACGTTAACTATCAGTAAAATAGCCTTCGATAACTATAAACTTATTGAGTGCAATTGCTCCAATTGCCAGATCAGTATATGGAGATTGTAATTGCCAGTTCAGTATATGAAGATTCTTATCAATTCTTATCGATAAATCACAAGAAAAAAAACACAAATAGGAATCATGACAAGGTGTGATTTAAGTCCACCTATCCAAATATTAAATTTTAAACAAATACTAATGACGTTTTTAATAAAATCAAAATGAAAGTTGTTTTTATTAATTATCAACAATTCTATAAAAATCTACAAAATGTGTGCATGTCCTGGATATTGTCACGATAATTATTGATATAATTCAACAGGGGCGTATTGGGGAAATTAAAAAAAAACCCGACCGTTTATACATTTCAATAATATACCCATCCCTCAATTTACACGGTATTCAATTTAAAATTAATAGTATGATTGTCTTGAAAACACCCCTTAATAAATTGTTCTAGTACGGTCCTATAAAATAATTTGCCGACTAAATAAGATAAGATTTCAAAATCACGTTACCCGTCCATCTTTTTTGTTGTTCTAATAATAATAATGATAATAATAACGATGATAATAGTAAAAAATAATAATAATAATAACAAGTAATATTTTTATGGATAATTTCGAACACATTTTCCACGGTTGACATTAGAATTTTCCACAAGACTTTTCTTTTATTAAAACACCCCCACACTTGTAAAACAATAAATAAAAACTTGTTGTTAATAATATGTGCATTTAAATATAAATTATTTGTTATTATTGTTATTATTACGTAGTATTTGTTATAATATTTAACACTTTACTTCTTCTATTCACAAAATAAATAACGAAAAAATTATATTTAACGTGAAATTTTCGGTGTTATTCCTCAATATCAGTGTGCCAATTATTAAACAATCGTGTAATTTCCATTGGTAATTAATTTTTGAAAAAAAATGGATAATTCACCTGACTCGACAAACGATCAGAAATTGTTAATTATCGACGATAATTTACGAAAATGTGAAATTAGTCCGGGTATTTATTATAGTCCGAGAACACCAACATCACCGACTTTAAGCAGGTACAATTAATTAATTATTTAATTAATTAAAAGCAACGTAAGTCGAAAATAGTTTCATATAATCGTTGTTTATATAAAAATTATCATTTGACCTAATGATAATACTTGAATTGATAATTCTATACAATAAACGTACGTCTAAATATTCTATTGTCGTTTAAATCGTCAAAAAATTGAAATAGGTATAGTTATAAACTGTATCAAGCACAGACGTACGTCTTTAAGTCATTTTTAAATACGTATTTATCATGTTTCATTATAATGATAGTTGTACGAACCGCGCAAATTGAATTCCGTGGTATTCTCTAACTTTTTGGCGATTCGTTACCATAACAACACTGGAGATTTTTCAATTATTAAACTGATCAATCTCTAGTTGTCATAGTAACGAACCATCAAGTTACAGAGTATGACTCAATATTTAAAATTTCAGACGATCTTTTCGCCCCGGAGCTATCCGTAAATATCGCCGGCGGGCAATTTTCAAAAATGGCGATTGTAATGTACTCCAATCGAAAATTTCAAAACGTCGCCTACGTTTCCTACAGGATATCTTTACAACTTTAGTTGATATCCAATGGCGTTGGACCTTATTAGTATTTGCTGTAGCTTTCTTTGGTTCTTGGTTATTATTTGCATTAATTTGGTGGTTGATTGCTTTTACACATGGTGATTTAGAAGAGGAACATTTACCGATAAATCAAGCCCAATCCGGTTGGAATCCGTGCGTTTTGAATATACACAGTTGGACGAGTTGTTTTTTATTTAGTATTGAAACCCAACATACCATCGGTTATGGTGTACGTGCCACCACTGAAGAATGTCCAGAAGCTGTTTTTATTATGTGTATGCAAAGTATTGTTGGTATGATGATACAAGCCTTTATGGTTGGTATTGTTTTTGCTAAAATGACCCGCCCCAAATTACGTACACAAACATTATTATTCTCCCGAAATGCCGTTGTATGCCAACGTGAAGGCAATTTATGTTTAATGTTTCGGGTAATTCTAATCCTTAATTGTTGATTAAAATTAATTTCAATCGAATTTAAGGTGGGCGATATGCGCAAAACACACATCATTGGTGCTAGTATCCGTGCCCAATTGATACGTTCGCGCAAAACAAAAGAAGGTGAAATTCTAACAAATTACCAAACCGAATTGAACGTTAGTGCCGATGGTTGTGATTCAAATCTATTCTTTATATGGCCAATGACAATTGTACATCGTATTGATAAAGAATCACCATTATATCATTTATCAGCTAGTGATATGTTACAAGATCGTTTTGAAATTGTTGTTGTATTAGAAGGTACCGTTGAAAGTACCGGACAAACAACACAAGCTAGATCGAGTTATTTGACTAGTGAAATTTTATGGGGACATCGTTTTGAACCGGTTGTTGCTTATAATAAAGATCAACAAGGTTATGAAGTGAATTATTCAAAATTTGATAGTACATACCCAGTTGATACGCCACTGTGTTCCGGTGCTGAACTCGCCGAATTCTATAAAATGCAAGAAATGAATGGTATGTCCCTTAATTCACTATTATAATTAATTCGAAAAGTAAGCTGTGCATCTCAGATCACGTTAACTAAGTAGGCTATGAAATCAATAGAGGCCACATAACCCCATAAGTTACAAGGTTATGTGATTTCATAGCCTACTAGTCAAATTAGATTGAGATGCACAGCTTACTTTTCCAAATTGTACAAATTTGTAGGAGTCAAAAGCCTCTCTTTAGTTATAATGCAATTCGAAAGTAGATCAGTAGCGGCTCGTTTAAAACACGAATCGCTAATGATTACGATTAAATCGATATTTATATAAAAATTTACCTTTAATTATAAATTACAGATGTGGCAGATAGTGATCCGACAACAACTGATAGTGTGCAAGCTTTCACCCCATTAACACCTGTGTAATAAACAAATTAGACTCGTTTAATTCAATAAAAACCATCTCCTAGTAGATAATAACAAAGATAATTAATTAATTAGGTAACAATATTTTATCGAAAATTCTATGGAATTATATAATCTGCAAGATGACGTACAAGATTGAATTGTTTAATTTTAAATGTTCTTTTCTAGAACCAAAACGTAATTTGTTGTTAATTCTAATGTTAATCAATAAAATTAATGAAATTTCTTCGTGTTTACTTATAGCGGTATTCTCTAACTTTTTAACAATTCGTTACTATGGCAATACTGGAAATTTGAACAACCTACTATCTCAATCTTTAGAATTCCGTCTAGCGTCGTCATGGTAGCGAATCGCTAGACAGTTAGAGAATACAACATTCGAAGATTTCCCATATTATCAAACAAATAAATCTATAAAATAATAAATCAGATAACGTGAAATATTCAAATAAAAACGTGGTGTAATTTTCGACGAAATATTTACAAAATTTAAACAAAATTACTCTAAATAGAATTTTATATTATCGTCAATTTTGGTTATAAACCATTCGTAAGTAAGGTTCAGTGATTATTGGTGAGAATTATGGAGAATTTACGGCATAATCAACAACAATCAATTCGGTATTTCTAAATATTAAACGGTAATAATTACGATATTAATTATTGTTAATTTTAATAGAAGATATCGTGAGGTACAATTGAGAAATCCCCGGCGACGTGCTGTTTTTAAAAACGGCAAATCAAACGTCCTACCATCCGCATCCACCGACAAACAATTAAAATTCGTACAAGATCTCTTTACATCATTAGTTGATATCAAATGGCGATACACTCTATTGATATTAATGTCGGTATACTTTGGTTCTTGGTCGTTTTTCTCGTTAATTTGGTGGTTAATCGCCTACACCCACGGCGATTTAGAATTAGATCATCTACCCCAATACCAAATCGAATCGAATTGGATGCCATGTATTTACAATATTTATTGTTGGACTAGTTGTTTTTTATTCAGTTTTGAATCACAAACGGTAATCGAATACGGTTTCCGCTACACATCTGAACAATGTCCGCAGGCGATTTTTATGAAACAAATCCAATGGATGGCGGCGAAATTGATTGATTGTTTCATTGCCGGTGTCATTTTCGTTAAATTAACCCGTCCGAAATTGAAACGACAAACTGTCCTATTCTCTAAGTATGCTTTAATCAATCAACGTGACGGTGATTATTGTTTAATGTTTCGTATTGGCGATATGAGCATTACGAATTGTGTTGGTGGTAAAGTGCGAGCTTTATTCATTCGTAATTCGTTTGAAATTCACGACCAATCAACAATCGATTCGAAACAATTCGATTTACCTGTAACTGTAGATGGTTGTGGATCAAATCTCTTCTTTATCGGGCCAATGACGATTGTTCATCGTATCGATAAAGAATCACCATTGTATCATTTATCGGCTGATGATCTCCTGAAAGAACAATTAGAAATTATTGTTTTATTAGAGAGTACGGTTGAAAGTACCGGACAAACAATACAAGCTAAGTCGAGTTATTTAACAAGTGAGATTCTATGGGGGCATCGTTTCAAATCGATCATTGCCTTCAATAAGAACAGTGAAGGTTATGAGATTAATTTTAATAAATTCAATAGTGTCTATCCGATTGATATGCCGACATGTTCAGCTGAAGAATACGAGAATTTTAAATAGCCCCACAACTAATAATAATAATAATAGTCAATATTATAGAAATTCAAGTTGTTTATTGTTGAAGTTATGCAACCAAATATACACCAAATTGTAATATTCCAATTACAACAAATATATTGTAATTATTAAGATTTATTTGTATAGTAATAACGAATTATTAATATTAATTGTTAATTTTACCCAAATATACGATTTATTTGTTTTTAAATAAATTTAAATCGAAATTTACTTACATGAAACTACGGAATCTTTTCATTATGCCGCCATTGTTATTCACTACTGCCAACTTGACAATAAATTGTCGACAATACAACTAGATTCTAATAAATTTAATTAATTTCTAAATTAATTGTAACATAGAAACATTCCTGTTGCGGTACAACAACAACAATAAAATTTGTAGTTATTCCAATAATTTTCCAATAATAATCGAATTTCGTGGAATTTCTAACGCTAAAAGTCCCTAGAAAGTAACTAGAATTCTAGGGATCTTCATATTTGACAGTTGGTTGATTATTTTGGGTGTAAAATGTAAATATTTCCTTAATTTTATTTCTATTTGTAAATATTATAAAGAAAATCATGGAGAATTCAATAAAATTACTTGTAAGTTGATAAAATAACACAATTGTCTATTATTTGTTATAATTCAAAATATTTTCTAGATTGATTTTGTTGACGTTGAAGATCATTATTATAATGATCAAGATTTGATGTGTTATTATAAAATAAACAATTATCTACCACAACAAGGGGATCGTATTGCTATTTTTAAAATGGGGTGGAAATCGTTGAAAGATTACATTCTATTCGACTGGGTGAAAGATTTTGATAAGACAATAGCCACAAAAACAACGCCATCTTGTGTCATTTTCAAAAGTAAATTCGAATTAATTAACGCGAATTATAATTAATTTCAATTGTAGGTGTAGATTTACCTAAAGATATCGATGATGATTACCAATTCTGCTATATAAACAATCAAAATATCATTCATGGTGTTAGTAAGCCGTTTCAAATATTAACAAAAACTTCAAACAATAAAATTACAGTATTAATGCAATTATTGAACGATAAAGATAATGAAATTGTGCGTTTACGTGAAGAGAATGCTATATTGAAAGAATCATTACGTGCTATAATTGAACAACGTCATCATCAACATCGTAATCAACCACAAAAACAACAGAATTACGATAATGATATAAAACAATTGAAGGAAATTACAAATAAATTAACGAATTCATTAAAAATACAACAGAACGAAATCGATACATTGAAAATTAAATTATATACAGAACGGCACGAATGGAAGAATCTGTTGAAAGAGAAGGAAATAATTGAAAAGAAATTCCAAATTTTATATCAAAACGATGTTGGTGATCGTATTTTAAAAGATATCGATTTCAATTTAGATGATCTACAATCAATGCCAACATTTCCACTATAATCACCTCAATTAACTGTAAATAGTTTGGTAATAAAGAACAAAATAATAATTAATATATACACTTTTGTTAAATCCTAAAATCTACAATAAGTTTACAATTATTGGACGGTTCAAATATTTCTCTATTGGTGTATTATCTGTAAGAAACACCTTTTTTTTTTTAATTTCTTGTATAGGAACATTTGAACTACTTTATTGTTTAGTTTGTTTTAAATTTTATTAATTTTCTCAGCTTTTATCAATGGATTTTGGGTTTTTATTAAATGTTTACCTTCATTTTTATAATCATAATTGCACTGATGTAACTCCGAATAACGATGAATCGAACAATAAATCTTACCACAACGACAATTATATAGATTTGTTATATTTAAGCGTTTATTACATTGATTACAACGTGCTTTCTTCTTTAATACAACACGTGGTAAATCGTTTTTATTATCATCATCATTATCGAAATTTGGTGGAATTGTATCGATTGTGGTCGTTTCAATATCTGAATTAATTAATTTTCTATTATTTAAGAGATTATTACCATTTCTGTGCATTTTCGTATAATTCTGTTTCGTATAAGAGTATAAACCTTTATTTTGACTATATAACGATGATTTATTATTATTTTGATCGTTTGTTTTAATCTCACTAGACTCGTCAATATTATCACAGTTTTTTTCAAAGATTTTCAAATTCTTTATCAATTCATCGCCATCTTCATTACTATTACTACAAATATCATTACTTTCTATTAATTTATATTTATCACCAAATAAACGATCTTCTAATGTTTTATTATTATTATTATCATCAAATCGTTGATTAAATCGTCGTTTTAATTGTAAATTCTCCATCTGTTTACGTAGATTCGTTAATTTCATCATCATATCAGTATCTTCGATTAATTTCTCGAAAATTATTTGATTATTCATTGTTGTTGTCGATGATGATGATGATGATGACGGTGATGGGGATTTATCATTTTTATTATTAGTCTGATACGGTGAATATGTACCATCGTCATTTTCAATAACACGCAATAAATTCAAAATATCACCATTTTTAAAGATCAATAATGACACTTTTGTATTTGTGGGTTGCTCCTGTTGGAATTTATCATCAATTTCATCCCTACAATTATTTCAATCAATTATTTTAATTAAACTATGGGGGTTGAATTTAAAAAAAAAACACGATCAATTCCACTTAAATCGATTCAACTGTGCATCCAGTTTAATTAAGTGTTGAATAGTCGGCTATGAAATCAGTTGTTTAGTTGAGGTTATGTAATTTCATAGCCTACTAGCCAACATTTAGTTGACGTGGACTGAGATGCACAGCTTACTTTACCAAATAATGCGAATTCGTGACGTCATCACTCCCTACATGGGGGTGATAATAAATGGTAATTTCACTATTTTACTACCAATCATATAGCGATTTTACGGGTCCAATCAAAACCGGTATTGTTACGAGCAATTTCAAATGAATTTGATTAGTGTATAGGTGTAGTTTGAGCCCTAAAATCGCCATTTAATCGATTGTACCTGGTGCTCTCTAAAATCTCCTTCAATTCTCGCAAATGGTGGTGTTCACAATTGATCGTTGATGTTAAACGACGCGTCGATATCGGTCCACCTTTCATTGCCGTTATCAATTGTAATTTCGAATCGTTCTTCACGCCAATATCACACAATCGATTATGATCTTTCAATTCTTTCGATTGAAACACGAGATTCTGCTGATACATCGGTATACCTATCCAAATTAATTAATAATTAATTGTAATAAAGAAGAAATTTTGTTGTAAATTTGACTAACCTTCAACACGTTGAATTCGCTGTTTTATCTCGCCAATTGTATCAAATATTGAAACTTTCATATCGATAATCGTCCCAAATAACGTCGTAATGTGAATTTCTAATGTTGGTTCATCGAAATAATCGATCCTTTTCTTCGGCGATAACGGTAGGAAATCATTTTCTGACATTTTGATTTTTCTATAAATGAAATAATACCGAAAAAAAAACAAATGAACAAAAACAAACAAATGAATCTATTTCTGCCCCAATCAAAGTCGACTCGATTGAATATTAACCGTTTTTTTTTTGGAAATTTAATTAGCAAATAAACGACAATTAATTAAATTTCGGGGTAATTAGAATTGTACAAAAAGATTACGTCATGATTAATTTCTGTTGGATAATTATGGACTATTTTACAAAAATAAAACTACACCCACGATTGACAGTTGTTTCTGCAATAACCACCACCAACTTTACTGCAACAAAAAAACTATCAACTAAATTTTGATTAATTAATTAATTAACAATTAATAAATTATCGATAAAAACCAATAAAATCGCTAAAATTAAGGTTTTGTTGTTGGAATTATTGTAAAATAGCCCCAAATTCTAAATTATAACCAATATTGCAACACTGACTACAACTAGAATTCCCTAGAATTACGGCGGTAAATTCGAAAACGAATCGATTAAAACTATTTGAACCTATGGAATATTTTATTTAACAATTACAGATCAACAAATATAAGCTATAAATATCATGCATTCATCTCTATAGATATATAGTTATAAGTATTTGTATATAAATAATTACTACAATCTCAATCTATTTAGGATTAGTAAAAATTGCAAATATTCTACAAAAATTGTTCCTCATTGATTGTTTTAATCAAACATTGATGATTAACGGTGGGTCTTTAATTATATACAAGTCTAATTTGGTGAGATTCAATACTATCTCTAATACTTCAAGATTATTGTCGATTTTATTGGAAGCCAACATTGAAGCGAACCGATCGAAATTCGTTTGATTTTTGATATTGTCGTTTGATAAGTACAAGTTTTAATGTAAAAATTTATTAACAAATCCAATATACACAATACGATAATAATTTAATTAAATTGTCATGAATTTACCGATTTCAACCTATCTTTTCGTTATATACGGCAATGTATGGACAAGACTGCAAGCTAAAACGTATAAACAACCAAAGAACAGATTCAATTTTGCGGTTTTCTTCGGTACACTGTTAATATCATTCGAACGGAATTGTTTTTCGATTTTGAAAGCCCCCGGCAATGTTATCAACGGCAATATAAACCATTTCGAATACTTTAATGTTAAAACAATAAACATTATATAAGGGGTGAATAATAGGAATGCATATAGGACATGTGAAGCTGTATGCCCTATCAATATCGCCAATGTTACAATACCAACTTTCTTATCACTCTCACTATCACGTGTATTATTACTATGCAATATCGCTTCAGTATTCAACGCCAATGGTATGGCATAATAGATGGTGGCCCATTCACAGCGGCCAGTTTGCGACATGAACGCAAACAGAACACTAATAGGGCCGAATAATATCAAAATTATAACATCGCCCAATGCGATATATTTGAAACCGATACCGCCGGTGTATAAGAAACTCGACGATAATCCACCGAAATACACCAAAGCTAAATGTTCCATTTTCGCCGGTGATATCGATGCCAACAATATAAAACCAATACAACCGGCTAGATATAAATAAGCACCTAACGATACGACTTCATCTTTCGTTAAAATATGATCGACAAGGATCCGATCGTCTGATTTGCGATTATCGATGCCTTTAACATAATCGAAATATGTATTGACAACATTACCAGCACCATGTACGGTTACAACTGTGAATATTGTCAATAATAATGTTATATAATTGAATTCTTGTTCTTCATTATCTAGATATTTGTAGGCGATTGTTGAGCCTAATAATGTTGGCATTAGACTACCGCTCAATGACCATGGTCGTAATGCTAATACGTAACTTGATAATTTCATTAAGCCGGACTTTTTCATCGGTGATGATGACGATGACGATGATGATGATGGGGCATTTCGATCGAAATCACCCCGTTGTACATCCCCATTACGCATCGATTTCTTCTCACTATCAGATCGGCTCATTTTCTCCAATTCAACAATTACTCGTTAATTGAGTGGTTTTATTGATAATTTTACAATCAAAAAATCAACTATTTTTACAACATAACCTCACTTTTAATTTTTGACGTGTGACAATAACCTTGAAAAAATTGTGGTTAACAACACATCACCAATTCTAAAATTTAATAAAAAAACATTAGAAAATAATCAATTTATTTAATTTTTGAACAAAAATCGATTCTCAATTGGGTAAAATTGATGAATTATTGGAAATTAATCTAGTCGGTATCGAATTTAAAATTCAGTGTCTACAGTAACAACGCAACTAACCTCAAATATTTAGAATTTAAAATATTTTCCAAGTTTCGAAAATTTACCAAATTTTACGTCCTTTGTAAGTAAATTCGAGCATTATTTGTAAATAGATTCAATTTAATCGTGCGTTTATACTCTAGGCACAATATTTCCGATAATTTGTAAAAATTTCCAGCGATCCAATTCACTAAAATTGGTTGATTTGATAAATTTACCAATTTATTCTTATAAAAATACAACTATAAATCCATAAATAATAATAAATTACACAAAATTAAACAAATCGAACATAACCTCAAATAAAACAAGTGTCTAAAGTTACACCCCGTCAACAATTCGATTATACGAATGCCGCTATATTTAATTGTTCTTTTCAGCTAATGGGAAACTAATTTGATCCATTAAATCGTCAATTTTCGCTTGTAAAGTTTCCAAAATATCGGCCGATATAAACAAGTGATATTCGTCAAGATCTTGGATGATAAATTTCCGGCCCAATTTCGTCGTTTCGTCCAAATGCAACAGGAATTGTTTCATCGCTTGATCGCTGCAAACGTAAAACAATGAAAATTCGTATAAATCCGGACAAGAACAGGCATTATTTTCAAATTATTACAACTATAAAAAGGTTAGATTTTGTGTTATTATAAATTAGTAATAATCAAATTTGATACGTTACCACTTAACTAAAACACCTTTCATTACATTCACCATGATTTCGTGGATTTTTTATTCTTTATTTTAATTAAAACTGTCGTTTAGTTTAACAATAACAAAATTCGATAAAACACTGCGACATACGTTTATAATTCCGGAACTTTAACTGGCGCCATCTATACGAGAATTGATAAACTTCTAAAAAATCGGCGCCAATTTTAAAATTTACCAAATTTTATTCGTTTTTATAAAAAAAAGTTTAATCACCAATAATTCTCAAGTTAATTATAATTATTTTACGTTTAAATTTAATATAGTTTCGATAAAAATAGATTCTTGAATTAATAACAACAAAATAACCAAACTTTGGACTTTAACCTTTGGTTGTTGTCTGAATACCTCCCGTTATCTTTGTGTTTGTGTGTGTTTTCGTTATAAAAAAGTGAAATTATTGAATTCTCGTTAGTATTGTAGCGTTTTTGTTTATTTTATATTTCTATTAGTTTTTATCGTGATGGCTTTCAATCAGATTATAAAACGCACCTTATCAACATCCCCTAAAATGAGCGGTGCAATTAAGAACGTGACAATAATCGGTGGTGGTTTAATGGGTTCCGGTATAGCTCAGGTTTGTCCTGTTATCGCTGTTATCAAACCGATTGTTTTCAATCAGAATTTAGGTCGCCGCCCAAGCCGGTAACAACGTCACCCTTGTGGACGTCAATCGGGATGTTTTACAGAAATCCACAACGAACATCACCACCAGTTTACAACGAGTCGCCAAAAAACTCCACAAAGACAATCGAGAAGCCGGCGAGCAATTCATCAAAGACACCCAATCGAGAATCCAACAATCCACAGATCCGGCTGAATCCGTTCAAAATGCCGATCTTGTGATCGAAGCGATCGTTGAGAATTTAAAGATCAAACATCAATTGTTCGAAAATATCGATAAAGCCGCCCCGGAACAAACCCTATTTGCGTCAAATACAAGCTCATTGTCGATCGGTGAAATTGCTTCGGTCACCAAACGGAAGGATCGTTTCGGTGGTTTGCATTTCTTCAATCCGGTGCCTGTAATGAAATTATTAGAAGTTGTACGTATACCGGAAACTAGTGATGCAACTTATACGGCGCTAATGGATTGGGGGAAATCCATCGGGAAAGCTTGTGTAACATCCAAAGATACACCCGGTTTTATTGTCAATCGTCTATTGGTACCGTATCAGGCTGAAGCTATCCGTATGTTAGAACGTGGCGATGCTACACCGGAAGATATCGATACAGCAATGAAATTGGGGGCTGGTTATCCGATGGGGCCGATCGAATTAGCCGATTATGTTGGCTTAGATACGAGTCTATTTATTATGGATGGTTGGCATAAGAAATTCCCCGATAATCCGTTGTTTAAACCGAGCGAACTCGTGAGAAAATTAGTGAAAGAAGGGAAATTAGGCCGGAAAACCGGTGAAGGTTTCTATAAATATAATAAATAAATATCGTGTACGATTTATTTGTTGGAATAAATGTCTTTTTTAACGATAATTAACGTTTGGTATTCGTATAGGGGTATAAAGTTTGGAAGGTGACAGTATCCGGTGGTACTTCATCGTCCGATTCCGATTCCCCATCCGATTCGAACGTATTATCCGGAATATCATATAAACGTATCATTGGTTTATTTGGATCTTTCATTATCAAATATTTCCCATCTTTTTGTTTCATAACAATATCAACAATACAACGTAAAATACCCCAAGCATTATCCATATTTAGATTGATTTGTGTTGCAAATTCATTCGGTTTATACTGTTGCGTACCTAATATCACGTGTTTACTATTATCACGAACATGGGCACGTGATACATAACCGAATTTAATCTGATCACTACCAGCCAATAAAGCCTGTACGGTCCATTTGGCCAATTTACAAGCATTATTGCGCAATTCATTTGCTAAAACAGCACCACGTTGGGTATCCAATTTTTGTCGCCATTCAACCCCATTAGCCAATTTCGAATCCCATTCATTTAATGCTTTGATTGTTAAAAATTGTAATTCACCATTTGGTGATTGTACAACAGCATCATGTTCACAACGTGCTATCAAAACAATACCACCACCTAAATCCCATTTACGATAACGATAAGCAACACTAGCAATTTCACCAACATCATCATCATCGGATATAAACGGATTTGCATTATCGAATTTATAACGCGGTTCATTTGTACCGGTACGTAAGACTTGTTGACTGAAATTGTGATTAATAAATGTTGCTTCTAATGCCAAATTCCTTGGTGAATTTAGTGAATTTCCATCATCTTGAGGTGGTTCAACACTCGTTTCATTCACAGTTAATAAATCAAATTCGGTATTGTCGCGTTTATCGAAAAATAATTTATCACCAATCTTCTCAATAACAATATCCCATGAATAATTCGAACGTGTACAACACATTATTGTTGCTAGAATTGCATCAGTTGCATAAACATTACCTTCAGTTTTCGATAATTTCCGTATAATTGGATCATCAGTTGTTGTTACTGTATGAAAGATACGATTAACACTCTGTAATGGTTTCTCATTTTTAACATTAACACGATCATATGATTTATCGTAATATTCCAATTCACCACAACATATTATATCATCACCATCTTTAATATTCGGTAATGATAGTTTTCCTAAACGTGGAAAATCCATTTCCTCAATTGTCACCCAATCGGGACGTACAGTTACCGAAGCATCCCGGATTTTAATCTGTGGCTAATTTTGATAATTAACAATAATAGAAATACAGAGTGACCCAAATGGTTGGCCTATTAGACGTTTAAAGAGTTCTAATTGATGAAAGTTTCTAAAATTTGGTATGCACTCATTTTTCCACCTGAACTACAGCTGGAAAATATTTTCGTTGTTCTATCAACCCCCGGTGTATGGGGTNAGGAACGTAGAAAGTTAAAGGAGGTATTTGAAAATTGTGAAACATACCTCCTCACAACTGATGTTCCTCCATAAATATTCCAATAATATCGACATTATTGTTGGCATTAAGAAGGCGTATTCGAAAAATATTGACAATACCGCTTCGCCACTTATATACATCACTGATACCCAATTTTGAATAATCTGTAAAATTGTTGGTATTAAGAACGCAGAAATTGAAAGAGGCAGTTTAAATATATTTGATATACCTCTTCAGGATTCATAATATTCTAATACTATCAAATTTCAAAAAATCGACAAAACTCATGATACTAGGAATTTAGAACGATGAAAAGTATTAGGAATACCTCTTCGCCAAGCATATTAGCCTAGCAGTAGAACATCAAAAATCTGCAGATTGTTAATCCAAGAAATGTAGAAAATTGAAAAAGGTTTTCCAATAGTGTTGGGATTAGTTTTTTGCAATTTATGATATCCTAATAGAGTTAAGGTTCGACAAAAAACTCAACGAAATTATTGGTAATAGGAAGGTAAATAGCTTGAAGAGGTATTTAAATAGTATTAGGAGGACCTCTGTGTCAAATTTTGGCAATTGGTGATATTAGGAATATAGAAAGTTGTAGAAGGTGTTCGAAAAGCATTTAGGGTACCTCCTTACAATTTATAAAATCCTATAAAATTGCTGGTGTTAGGGAACTAGATGTTGGAAGAACTATGGCAGAATGTATAGATCTCTACATCTCTTAGTATCAACAATACAACATTATGAAACATCGATGAGATTATTGGGGTAGGGATTGTAGGACGTTAGGTAAATATTAAAGCAGTATTAGGAATAATTCCACACAATTCACGTTCTCCTGACACAAACGGCTTTGAAAAAGTAACAAAATTATTGATTCAGATAGTATTAGGAATACTTCTTCAACACTCATATTATCCGGATATTAAATTTGGTAAACCCAGGCAACTGCCAGTATTAGGAATGCAACAACTTGGAGTAGATATTCGAATAGGATTTGATTTATAATAGCCTCTTCAAAATTCATATTTGCCTCACACTATCAATTTTGAAGAAGCGACAATATTGTTGCTGTTGTTGTTAGAAGAGGTATTAGGGGTACCTCCTCACAATTCATAATTACCTGACGGCAAATTTTAACAATCTGGGAAACTGTTGGTATAAGGAATCTAGAAGCTTGAAAGATGTGTTCGAAAATAATTAGGAATACCTCCTATAAAGATATTTTGAATAGTAAATTTGGCATCTACCAAATTTCAAATGACGAAATTTTTGTTATTAGGAATGTAGAAAGTTAATAAAGAAATTGATTTAAAAAGTATTAGTATTACAATTCATATTATTTTAGACATGTACAAAATGTAACAACTAACTTTTCAACTTGTATTAGGAATGTAGGCAATTGAAACAAGGATCCAAACAATATTAAGAATACCTTTTCGCAATTCATATTCTCTTGATATGAACAAAATTCGAAAAAATTATAAGTATTAGGAATGCGGAAGTTAGGAAGAGTTATATTCTATAAATATTAGGAATACCTCTTGACCACTTATATTACCCTCATACCAAATTTAGAAAAATACGAAAAACTACTGGTATTAGAAACCTATAAAGTTAAAAATGCTACTCAAAAAGTATTACTAATATCTCCTTACAATTCTCCTGATCGTAACAAATTATGAAAAGCCGACAAAATTGTTGATATCAGGAATGCAGAAAGATGCAAGTGGTATTCAAATAATATTAGGAATACCATCTCACTACTTATATTATCCTGATACCAAATTTTGAAAAATTTGCAAACTGGTGGTATTAGGAATATAGAAAGCTGGAAAAGGTGAAAAACTTCCAATGAATACTATTGGGAATACCCCTTCACAACTCATAATATCCTGAAATAATCAGTTTTTAGAAATACTTCTTGACAACTTATGTTGTAGTACCAAATTCTGAGAAATCCTGCAAATTGTTGGTATTAGGAGTGTAGAATGTTGTAAAACGTTGTATTGTATGTTTTTGTGATAGAAAATTTCTACAATTTCTGATACAGTTGGAATACTTTATAGGTTTATAGACGAAATAGAGAAAATTCGTAAACAATATATTTCCACAACATCGAATAGTATAATACAAGTTTTAATATTGATACAATTGCTAGGTACAGAAACAGTAAGATAGAGAGACTTAATTTTTGCCTTTTTAAAAAGAAAAATAAAGAACAGAAGGGCCTATCGTCTAGCACATTTATGCATATGTAGTAAAGTACGGTTGTCTTTATTGGATTATTTGTTAAATAATTTGATCGATTACTGATTGAATACACAGAAACAAAAGCTTATTATTCTCCTTTTTATAAGGAAGAGAACGCTTAGACCAGATATTTACATAATAACAAATTACAAATATATAAAGGAAACAAAACTAATTACAAAATACATTTTTTTGTAAATGTTCAATTAGATAAAAATATATTTATCCATCTGAGCGTATACAAAAAAAAAAATTATACGATATTTCTTCAATATTTCAGTCATCAAAATAAGTACAAAATTATCATTTCAATTCTATCACAATCGAACATTTGATTTTTCTGGTTTCTTTGAAGTTTTGTTTTGTTTTGATAGAATTCTTAAGAATTAAACATAATGAGCAACTGCCTCATCTTCGTCCAATTCATGTCTGCAGAATGTCATCGACATTGTTCTACAGACATTTGCCGCAACTCAGGCATACGATGAATCTTTCAATGTTGTTGTTGTTGTTGTCGATGATGATGATGATGTTGAAATTGGACCACCTACTGTTAAAGTACTGCTCGAACTACGCACGAATGTCGATGTTGATGTTGTTAGACTACCATTTGTTAAAGTCTGTGATGTTGTCCTTAATATCCCCAATGATTCGTCTGAGCTATAACTGTCTTGTTCACTGAAAAAAAATCATCATTTTAGTTACAGGACTATTATTCAGGGCTGCTAAATTGAAAGTATGTAGTGGCATTAGGAGAATGCATAGCATCGGAAGAATTATTTAAAGAGTATTAGAAATACTTCCTCACAATCCATATCCACTTGATACTATTAAAAATCGACAAAATTGGATTAGAATATAGAATATAGATTAGGAATATAGAACGTTCTAAGAAGTATTCACAAAGTACATTCAAGAATACCTCCCAACAATTTGTATCTGATTATCAAATTTTTCCAATCTATACCTAATATTGTTAGTATTAGGAATGTAGAACATTTTAAGAGATTGTTGAAATACCTTCTCATAATTCAAACTATTCTAATACTACCAAAAAACACAACAGTATTGATATTAAGAAAGTCTAACATTAGAAGAGGTATTCATTATATCCTAATAGTATTAAATATCAAAAAATTAATAAAATTATTAATTAAGAATATAGAACAGTGAAAGAAATATTCGAATTTATAATATCCTGATATTACCAAATTTTGGAAAATCAAAAGAAGTATTCAAATAGAATTCGGAATACCTCCTCACAAGTCATATCCCTCTGATACTATTAAATTAAAAAAAAAACAACAACAAAACTGAAAGCATTTGAAATGTAAAACGTAACATACAAAAAATTAACTTCCACAATTTCGATTTTTATGTATACAGGGTCCGCCACCTTGTAGTCAAACCGCACAAAACTCCTATTAATTGTCGAGTGATTGGAAACAGATTTTAAGGATTTATAGGGGGGTCAATAGTGCACATTTCAGTGAAAGTCGGACCATGTAGCTCGTTGGGAAATCGGGGAAAAAGTGATTTTTGTCGAAAATCTCAACATTTTCGTCGATCAGTTTTTTACGTAAATGGACTCGCGATTAGTTGAGGATTCTCGGAAAACTGTTTTTTTTTTCGGTTTTCTGGCACTGTGCCCTGAAAAAAAGTGAAAAACTGGTGTCTCATACATCGATCATAAATGTGACCAGTTATTCGCCTCTTCAACTACTCTATTCTTATCTTAATGGATGTTCATGTTATCGTATTTGTTTACTTACGAAAAAGTGCTTGACATTCGATACTCATAACAAAGGTACATGCCAGTTATTTGAATAGGCTTGTTTTTCTTTAAATAAATAAACATTGGATCGTTTTAAGAGACTACAGCAGTGGTTTTCAAACGTTCTGGAATTGCTGAGGATGTAAATTATTTATTAATTCATTAAGAACCCTTCATTTTTCACCAAAGACACGTTTCTTATGTTGTCGATATTTCACTCTGAGCCCGTTAAATCGATTTGCGGATTAAAAGAATTTACCAGATCGACTGTTGAGAAACACTGGTTTAAAATTTAATACAAAACTACTGAGACCGGCAAAGGGGGGCGAGCGACTTTTGCATTTCAAATTTTTCACGGTCAAGCTTTGCTCGTGGTTTTTTAATTTTTTTCGAAGTGTTAAAGGCACATTGCAAAAACCAAAATGTTACGAATGTATCGCATTAATTCAACACTTTTAATGTGTGAAAAACCCTCTTGCCAATTGTTGCTTATTCAAAAGTTAGATTTGATGTCACTCATTTTCCAATGAGCTACGTGGACCTAATTTTGCTAAAATGTTCTCTGAGAACCCCCCTATAAATTCTTAAAATAAGTTTCCAATCACTCGATAATTAACAGACGTTTTGGCGCTGTGAACACCTTTAAGAGAAGGGGGCTGTATTTGTCTGGCGCTAATATGCGTAAAGGGTTGTTTTGTATTAAACACTCATAAAATGTTTAAAAATAGATTTTCAATATTCTAAAAGAAATTATATTATTAAAACGAGTTAGTTAATTCTTGACTCTTAAGACAAACAGACGTAAATACATCATTCAAAATTAAAGATAATCTTTTAAAAATCGATACATTTGTTTCATTATAAAAAGCCCGGCTTCCAATAATATTACTCTGATATCAAGAATTGTTTGTACCAGGAACATATAAAATTGGGAAACGTATTTTAAAAAGTATTAGGGATACCTTTTCATAAAAAAAAAATCGAAAATTTCAACAAGTGGGCCAGTTTCAGGCGGAATATATAAAGACTAGTGTTTGCTAGTGATTGTCACAAAATAGAATCTCTCTAGGTGGTGAAATTTTGGTTTTTTTTTTAATTTATTCTTTTATGGTATGAATTTTTTTGCTAAAATCGGTTCTATTTTACTGAATTCGAACCACAAAGCTTCAATTTTGACTATCTCTATTTGTACTAATTGGTTTTTGTGCAATTTTTTGAATAAAAATTTATTTTAGAGTACGGTAACTAAAATCGAAAAAAAAATACTTAATTGAACAAATAATTATCAAATTCTTCAAACACAACCGCAGTAGTAAGACTGACATTAATCAAATTTGGAATTGTAAGGTCAAAAATTTAGGAAATTTATTATATCAACCCAAATACACAGAAATAAGGCTGACATTTTGGAACTTTAAGGTTAGACAATTAGGATTATTTAGTTATACCAATCCACGTTTTATTGAGGAGTGCGCAAAATTTTCAATTTGGATAAATGGGTTAGCAATAAAACTTCCCAGACTCTGCGATTTGGGGAGTTTTATTGTTTTATTTTGGGAATCAACAGTGGTATCCAAAATTTCGACCTAAACATTCCAAATAAATTGTGGCAAAATTTTGAAGAATTTACCAATTATTTGTAAAAGTATTTCTGTTTGTTTTAATTTTCTACTATAGTATTTACCTATCTGAATTGTCCGATATGCTGTTCTCCAATTCACCCTGGATTGCTGTTTGTAAATCTTCAATACGTTTCAATGCTAATTTCAAATCATTCCTAGATGTATTCAATTCAGTCTCTAATGTTTCACAGCGTTTCTCCAATTCTTTACGTTTCTGTATTGATTCAGTTTCTTTTGTTATGGTTTGATTTAATTCATCTTTTGTTTCACGTAGATTACGTTGTAATTTACGTATTTGTTCTTGACTTTGTTGTTCTTTACAACGCAATAGATTAATTTCAGATTGTAATTTATCAACAGTTTCTTTTAAACGTGTAATTTGCACCTCTAAACGACTACGTGTTGTTTGTTCTAATTCTAAACGACTCTCCAATTCTTTCACCTTCAATTCAGTACTGAAATACAACAAATAACATTAAAATAACTGACATTTTGATGTCCAGTCAATCTCAATAATTAATATTTGGAAACTATCAGTCGTATTCTGGAACTTTTTAGCGATTTGCTAGCATAACAACGTTAGAAATTGACAGTCTTTTGGAATAAAACTTCTATGTTAGTCTTTATAATAGACTAAAAGAGACTGGTGATTTCTAACGTTGTTATGGTAACGAATCACTGAAAAGTTACAGAATACGACTGTATGATATCCAAGATGATTTCGTGTATAAGGTCTGTAAACGAAGTTGATTTCTAGATATGTTAAGGAATTTTTAAACAGTTTCCAATAAAAAGGGGGTTAAAATTTTGTCTTGATTTTTAGAACCATATTTTTAGAACCATATTGTAGCGCAATTGACAGTTTGTTATAAAATATGTTGTATTTACGATAAATAACTGAAAATTGAGATTATATCTGTTTTCTTATATGTAGATGGGTATTTAACCAGTGACTATCAAATAACTGTTGCAATTTTCTTCAATTTTAGGCAATTTTTTAAAAGTCTGCTTGAATTAGGTTCGTTGTTGGAAAATATTTTTCATATATTTTCAGAATGTACAATGCAGAAAATTGACAAAGAAGCAACATTATGAGGACCTTTGTATAGTTTTCGATAGTTTTATTGGTAGAAATTGGTAAAAATTGGCGCCCAAACAAGCGTTTTTTGATGAACTACAGGGTCTAACTTTTGTTTTCATGTTCTCGAATCGCGGGCTAACTAAGGACTCAAGGGCAAGAGGCACATCTCATGGTTTTTACCGGCGAAAATGTGAATATCTAACTCGCGATTTCTCGCTCATTATTGAGGCTACGATAACCAAAGATGGATTTTTGAAAAGGTCATTTCTTATAGCCTCTAACGGTTTTTTCCGTTTTTCAAAATATTGATACAAATTTGAATTACAGACAAAAATCTAACAACATGTTCTTTGTACAATTTTTCGACTTTTTCTTCTTTTTTTCATAAACTTGGCCAATATTGAATATTTTGTAAAAATTCTTATACTGTTAGATAACAAATAAAAAGTTCTTTTCAAATCTTTAAGAAATTTTCCGATTCCACCGTTAGTTTTTCTAAAAAATAAGAAAACTTCTGTACGCTACAACACGTTTTTTTATACAATTTTTATCTTATAGCATTGATCAACCCCTCATTCGAAAGCTGATTCAAAGCGGAAGGCAAGATAGAATGTTTTTTTTTTGATATTTTGAAAATTGCCTGAATTATTGCGGAAAACCAAGAGGTTTTTCTGCTATTGTTTTCATTTATTAAAATTGATTATTTTATTTTAAATTACATTTGGTTAAGTAGATAATTCTGTTCTCGTTATGATTGACCCATTATTTTTGGAAAAAAATGTTGATTTCTCGAAGAAAATGGAGCAAAAATCCTCTCTCTTTGTTTGTGTATTATCAAGCAAAATAGCCCGTCGAGAAATCAACATTTTTTACAAAAATAATGGCTCAATCAGAAAGAGAACAAAATTATCTACTTAATCATATGTATTTTAAAGCAAAATAATCAATTTTAATAAGTGAAAACAATGGCAGAAGAACCTCTTGGTTTTCCGCAATAATTCGGGCAATTTTCAAAATATCAAAAAAAAACTTTCTAGCTTGCCCTCCGCCTTTATATCAGCTTTCGAATGAGGGATTGATCAATGCTGTAAGATAAAAACTGTAGAAAAAAAGTGTTGTAGTGTACAGAAGTTTTCTTAATTTTCCGAAAGACTAACGGTGGAATCGGAAAATTTGTTAAAGATTTGAAAAGAACTTTTTATTTGCATACTAACAGTATAAGAATTTTTGCAAAATAATCAATATTGGCCAAGTTATGAGCGAAAATATGAAAAAAAGTAGAAAAAGTCGAAAAATTGTACAAAGAACATGTTAGATTTTTGTCTCTAATTCAAATTTGTATCAATATTTTGAAAAACGGGAAAAACTGTTAGAGGCTATAAGAATTGCTCCTTTTAAAAATCAATCTCCGGTCACCGTAGCCTCAAGAAAGAGCAAAAAATCGTGAGTTAGAAAACCACATTTTCGCCGGTAAAAATGATAAGATGTACTCCTTGCCCTCAAATTATATATTTTTAATGGTCCGCACTCTGAAATTGTTGAAAAATATTACAACTACTCCCCAGAATTACCAGACTTCAATCGTACAGAGAATTTATAAATGAATTGAAGAGAAATCTACATAAAGAAGTGCTTCTATATTTTCCACTGTAACTTAAACCGGAAACGGCTCCCCTGCTCCTTGAAAGATATACTGCGGGCCCTTAATTTTGACCTGTATACTCTTGAATCTTGGACACTATAGTGTCCGAATATTGATGTGATTCACTGTAAATGGCAACATTTTCTTAGCGAAAACTTACCGTTTCACAAGCAGATTAGACGAAACATCACCCATACTCTCAACCGATTCCAATTTCGTCGTCAATTCAGCTAATTGTTCCTTCAATTGATTCCGCTCAACTTCCAATTCGGACACTAATGAAACTTGTTCTTGTAATGCCATTTGATCCAAAGACATTTGGTGTACTGTTGATTTGTATTTCTTTAAAACATCACTCAATTCCTCTTCATTTTCTTCTAATTGTATTTGTAAATCACTTTTCTCTCTCAACAAATTCATGGCTTTCTGTTCAGATTCGTTACGTTGTCGTTGGGATTCTTCTAATAAATTTTGCGTCTCGATCAATTCGTTTTCTAATGTTTGTTTCGTTTTCAATGCTATCGTTTTCGAACATTCTAAATCTTCGATTTGATTCTTCAATTGTCGGATTAGATTCTTGTTTGGATTCTCTAGTTTTTGTCGATCTAATTGTTGTTGAGTGTCTCTTAACAGAATCTTGGTACGTTTTAAATCGCGCTTTAAACGCTGCAATAATTGCTCATCTCCAGCACGATCGTGACGTTCATTCTCAATAAATTGCTGTAGACGTCTTTCCAATTCGTGTTTTTCCCGTAATAGAATCGTACGTTCTTCATGTTCATTCTCTAATTGTTGTTCTAACGTTTTGACTTTCTTCTGAGCGTTACAGCGCACCTCATCTAATTCTTCATCGCGTAATTGTTGTTCTTTCTTATTTTCTTTACGCATCGATTCTAATTGCATCTCTAAACGTAATTTTGCCTGTTCTAATAATTGTACTTGTCCGGCTAATTCATCTAATTCTTCATCTTGTTCGTTTAGACGACGTTCTAGATCGATCTTTTGTTTACGTAAAACCGTTACTTCTTCCTCAGTCCGGCCACTATTTATAATTTCATCGAATTCATTTTGTAATGATTGTAATTTTTCATCTTTCAATTCCAATTCTAAACGTATATCGGATAATGTGGTTTCTAATTGGAATTTTTCAGCTATTATTAATTCTTTCTCACGTAATAAACGTTCTTTATTTTGACGTTCTTTCTTTAATTCATCCTGTAATAATTGTGTTTCACTATCGAATTTTCGTTGTTTCTTTTCTAATAAATTATTACGGCCATTTTGTTCTTCTAATAATAAGCGTAAATCGTTCATTTCACCATTTAGTTTTTGTACTTTACGTTTCCATTGGCCGACAACTTGACGTTGTTCTTCAACTTCTTCATAAGCATCGGTTAACTGTAAAACAATTAAGTGAATAAGCTAAAATTAGTGGAATGCGATAAAGTTGATTACCACATTGACATAATAAACAGTAAGGAAGATTCTTGGAACCAATTTTGGAAGTAAAAAATAAACAAAAATGACTTCTTCACAAGTAAATTGAAGAAGCAATAAAGTGAGGATTAGTAGAGTGCGACAAAGATAAATCAAGAGTTAAATCCTCTCACTTTGCATATAATTAACAGTGAAGAAGATTCAAAAAACAAATTTACTTCTTAATACTTAATACTTAATACTTCTTAATACTTCTTCGTAAGTATTCGTTCATTATACTAAAAATACTTAGAAAATAAAGACAAATTTGAGTGCAACAAAGTTGATTTCCGTACAAGGATAAATTAAGAATGGTAGTACCATCTCGTTATTTCACACATAATGAACAGTGAGAAGATTCAAGAAGTAAATTTTGGAAATAAAATAAAATAAACAGAAATTTCTGTTCCATAAGCATAAGGAAAAGAAAATTAACAAAATGCGATAAACTTTTCCAAACAGGAATAAATTCAGAGCGACAGTTACACGCTGTTCACTACATAATTAATAAAAGGTGACCAAGATTCAAAAGGCAAATTTTGGCATAAAAAATCTTCTCCAGAAGTATCGGTTAACTGTGAAATAAATAAGAGAGAAAGCAGAAATAATTAACGTATGACAAAGTTGATTTCCGCACAGGAATAAATCGAGAGTGCCAATTACATCCGTTCATTTTACACATACTAAATCGATTTTTTTACTTCATCTACTGTAAACAATGAAGGGGATTCAAAGGACAAATTTTGAAAGAAAATCAAAAATTACAATTTTACAAGCATTTTTTTTTAAATTTAAAACAAACAAAATTGCTCTATTTGAGTAGAGTGTAACAAATTTGATTCCAGATATATATATAAACAAAAAGTTGCACTCTTGAAATGAGGACATAATAAACGGCGATAAAGATTCAAAAAACAAATCTTGGAAGAGAAAAACACAAAAATTATTTCCTTATAAGTCTCAATTAACGGTGAAACAAATAAGAAACACAGCAACAATTAATAGAGTGTGACAAAATTGATTTCCACATAGCGACAAATCGAAAGCAAGAATTACATGCCTTCAATTCATACAGAATAAACGGTACATTTTGGAACAAAAAAATACAAAAATTCCTTCGTTATAAATATCAGTTAACTCCTAAACAAATAAGAAAAAAACAAAAATTAGAGGAATGCGATAAAGTTGAATACCACACGGGGTGAAGAAGATTCAAACAAATTGCAAGATAAAAAAAAAACAAATACTATTACTTTATAAACTTCAACAAATAATGAAATAGGTAAAAGTTAGTAAAGTGAGACAAAATTAATTTTATCATAGAGATAAATCTAAAGCGATAGATGCACTATGAAATGGTATAAAAGATTCAAAGTCAGCCTCCGAGCATCGATCCAAGCCTGAATTTTAAAAAAAAGGATAATCTCCTACAGACTCATGGTAGAAATGAAACTGTAAGATCTCCATTAAAAATCAAAAATTTGGCTCAAAAATCTATCAAAAAAATAACAATGATTTTTTTTCAAAATCTATACTGCAAAGTGTTGCTATTTCATGTGTGAGTTGCAAACAAACAATATATTGATACCTTAACATCAAGATAGCACTAAACGAACCAGTTTTGGGCCTTTTTCGGAGTCAAATGTGAAGATTTAGAACTAAAAAGATTTAATAAATTGACAAAAATCAGCGATTAACTGAAAAATTGACAAAAAGTGATTAAATCTCCCCATTTTAACAATCAAACACCAAAATTTGCTCAAAACTTATGATTCAAGGATATCTTTTAAAATTCTTATTTAAGAATCAATTGAAACTTTTAAGACAATTTAATAGAAAAATTTAATATTTTCACTTTTTAAACTAAAATAATTTTAAAAGAAAATGTCACAAAATGTCAGCTTGAGCACAGAAATTTTCATCAAAAAAACTAAAAACATACTAAAAGCGTCAAAATTGTTTCTTATTAACGGCAAAATTCATTGAAAAATTAAAGAGCGCCCGAAGTTGCCCAATTAGGCGCGAAATGCGCCTAAATAACACTGATTTGTGAAAGTCTAAAACAACAAAGGAGAGAAGCCTTAAAGTCGATAATTGTCCAAAAACCCACAACTAAAGGTATTTAAATCGATTCTGTTCTAGTTAAATTCGATAAAAATTCAAAAGTTTGAAAGAAAATGTTCTAATCATCAAGATTTGATCTCGAAAATTAAGACATTTTTAAAGTTCAAATTGATATTCGCTGAAGATACAAACCTTTTTCTCTAATTGTTTCTTCAATCCAACTAATTGTTCTAAATCATCTTCGTGTTGTTGTTGTAGACGTCTTTTTGTGAATTCTAATTCACGTATCGCCCTTTCATAACGCTGTTTATATATACCGTCATTATCACCATTATTATTATGATTACCACTACCATTATCTTCATCTTCTTCTAAAATACCATTTAAATCGTTTGTTGAACGTGCATATAATAATTCCATTTCTAAACGTTCCGATGATTGTTGTAATTCCTTATTTTTATGTTGTATTTCAGATAATTCGCGTTCTAAACGTATACGTTCAGATGTTTCAGCATCTAAGCGTTCTGTTGCTAATGTTGATGTTGAATGTTCCTCAGCTAGGTCGGCCGTCATTTCGCTCAACTAGAAAAAAGACAAAGCAACAATCAAAATCTTACTTCTTGCAAAAATTCTTTTCCCAATAAAAGTACAAAAAATACCCAAAACTTGCCAAAAATCGAAGTTATAGTTGAACATCTTATGGAATTATAAAGCAAAAAGTCTGATATGAATGACAAAATGTTTAAAAATTGAAAGAGTTGAACGCAGAGATCGAGAGGTAGCTCCAAAATCCTTCACTAGAAATGTTATCTCAGTAACTACCCATTGAGTGCAATTTAAGGCGATTCTCTTTTATTCGAAGTACGAAAAAGACCAATGATTAATGGAACGATTTCTCACTTGTTTTTTAACCGATTGAAATTACTGTGACGGTATTAGAAAGAGCACTTGTAGATACATCTAATGAGATTTTCTATTTTAGAAAATTTGCATAAAATTATAAATTATAGATGAAAATCTTAAAGTGTGCTATTTTCGTATATTTTTTTACAATTTCTCTAAATTTTCCCCTTAACTTAGCTAAAATTGTTGATTTTGCTTATTCTATTCTTATTTTCTTATTCTATTACTATAAAACATATGGAGAACTGAAAAGACTTTCTAAATTCCAAGAGATTTTCCTATAGCATTGTTAGTTTTCCAAAAATCGAGGAAAGATTGAATATACTTTGCCCCCACTTTTGCGCACTTTTCAACTTTGTGACTTAAACAAAATTCGCTTTGAAAGTTCATACAAAGAAAATTCGGATAATGCCCAGCAAAAAGTAAAACTTTAGAAATTTAATAGAAATTGTGGAAAAATTTTTACCACTTATTGAAATCAATTGTTTTAAAACTAATACACAGCTTTGTAGATAAATTTATATCACCTAGGATTACAAGTTCTTATTCCTATTAGATGCCGAGCAATTTGACAAGTATTTCAAGACCTTATAAGAGGGTCGATCATTTTAGAAAAATCTGGGCTTATTCGAAGCAAAAATTTGGCTTATTTGAAAATTAGTGGAAAATACCCGTTTCTGAGTATGTAACGCTTTCAAAAAAAAGGTTAGGCTAAGCACATACTGAAGCGGCGAGCAAAGCAGCTACAAACGCTGAGAGCAAAGCGGCGAGCATAAGAAAGATTTGCCAACACATAGTAACGCGTCGAGCAACGGTCACGAAACAAATATGGATTTGTAGTCAACAGAAAATTTTTCGCTTAAAATCTGGTATTTACTAAAAAAAAAATCGAAGTTGTAACGTTCACAAAATAAATAGAAGCAGGCATGTATATGGTAAGTTTCTTCATCTATATGAACAACTTCGAAAACATCCAATAAAGTTCAAATCATATTGTCGAATGAGAATGTCAACATTTGATTATATTTTGAAAAGGATTCATCCCATAGTTTGTCTAAAATAAAATGATTATTTTTGGATCCNTCCCTACCCTCCGGTCGGGGAAGTTAAAAAGTAGAATTAATTTTCATTTTTTTAGGACTCAACAAAAAAATAATCTAATATTGGGACGATCCTCAAATCATCCAGAATAATTTAACATATTTGGCCCATTGTCAAAAACAGAGATATTTCCGGAAACGAACTTATTACTCTAATTTCAAATGAGCTACGGGGTTCAAATTTTGATAAAATGTTTGCAGGGAACTTTCGAATACATCTCCATAATTTCGCTCACAAACTAATAAGACTTATCTCTAAATTATAGACTTTTATATGATTTTAAATGGTGCTCGCTGTATGGCGTTCTTGTCGTTCTGTAGTAGCATTCTTTAAATTTTTACCAAGTGGTTACCATGTCACTGCTGGATAGTGACAATGATTTTCAAATAATGTGCTTCAATCTTAGGTATCGTTTTTCAATTATATATTTAAAAGTTCTATGTCAGTACCCAACGTTGTTGTAGTAGCCAATAGAGAATAACACTAAAAATATCGAATGAGCCAAGTCCACCAAATTAGTTCAGATTGACTATACTTCTATTTCATCGCAATCAACGAATACAATATTTAGTAAAAGAAATGAAGATTATATTATAATCATATCAATAGTGTTCTTATAATTCTATCGATTGAGTCAAGTTCACTAAATTAGTTAAGATTAACTATAAGCAAGTAAAATGCAACTTTTACTATGTACAACTTTATTCAGCTCGAGCTGCAAGTTCTTAGGATAAACACCATTGTATGGAGAACAATTCGAAAAACATTTCAAGAATTCGAAGAAGAAATTCTTAATGGATCTTTTCAGCAAAAATAGCACCTCGTAGATCATTATAAAGTTAGTCAAACAATGTCGCGATTTTCATTAATCAACGACCTCTACCACCTGTTTCACTTATATGTTCCTAGCTCTTATAGCAACACTTAATATTTGACGATTGATTTGTAAAATATTTTGAAGATTTATGAAGAACACTCTGAATAGCATATGAGCAAAATTTGAACCATGTAGCTCATCGAGAACTTGGTCAAAAAAAACAATAATTTTTAACGATGTTGTGACTTTCAAAAACGAGTTACATAAATAAAATGGCTTAGAATGTATCAAAGGCGCTCCTAACATTGATTTTATTCATTTTCTCCATTTTATCCTGGAATGGGAAGGAATACTTCGTTTATTCTAGAATAAACCGTAAAAAATCTAGCCAGTATCCTTTAGTCATTGTGAGGCATTTGACATGTTCATATTGGTTTCAAAAATAGCAACCTTTTCTAAAACGACCTTTTTTTGACCAACTTCCTGATAAGCCATGGGGTTTAAATTTTGGTAAAATGATCTACAAGAACTCTACCATAGATCCTTGAAATATTTTTCAAATCACTCATCAAATAATGGGTGTTTCCATTAGAGCTAGGAACATTTAAGAGAAATAGGCTGTGAATGACGTTAGAAGCATCCCAAAATAGGCTTTTTCATTTTTCTTCATTACCTAGGACTCCACTACCTGGAACAGGTAGGAATGATTTGCATTTGTCTAGAACTCAGACGGAAGGAAGCGAAAAAACTGATACAGGGATGGATCTTCAAGTTATTCAGTCATTGAAGGTACATAGTTCATTTTCAAAAATTGCGATTTTCTTTGAAATGAGCTTTCTTTGAGCAACTTACAAATGAGTTACGAGGCTCCAGTTTTACTCAAATGATCTCTAGAGACACCCGCTTTGGATTTTGAAGGTATTTTTCAAATTACTAGCCAAATAATAGCCATAAGAACTCAAAGACGGTCAAGTTGGCTAAATTAATATAGTTAGTAGTATATATTTAAAAAATTATTTACCTCACTATTATCAATATCTGTACAATCATCATCTCGACAAACCGATGAACGACTACAACTATTTGCACGACTATACAATTGAAAACCTTTAATTAAAATATTTGTCGCCGATTTGGAACGTTTATAAAAATATTTATCATCGACACTTCTACAACGTAAATTTCTATCATTATCATCATAATAATTTTTATGTTTCGATTTACTACTTAAACGTTTCCATTCATCCATAATATGATCAGTACGTTGCAGGAAATTTTCAATTTTATTCGTCAACATATTTGATGTTGTTTGTTTTTCTAAATATGCCGGAATTGGTTTAATATTTTGTCGTAATTTCGTTTTACAACCCAACACAAATGTTAAATTTGCATCAAATACAACCGGAGATTCTTCAACATGATTATTTTGATTAGAATCATTCGAATAATCACGACTATTTTGTGGATAGATACGTCGCATTGATTTCATTGCATCTTTCGTTGATATTGTTGATGTTGACGATATTGTCGATGGACATGGGGATGGAGATCGTGAAATTACAGTTAAATTCTTTAATGGGCGTGTTTGAAATGTTGTCGATATACCATAATTATGATTCATATTTAAACTACCCTCACGATAAATTGGTGTTATACCGCGTTGTTTTGGTGGTAATGGTGGTAAACTACCGCTACATGGTGAATATTGACGATAATCACCAAAATTTGATGGTCGTATAAATGCAGATGGTGATGATGATGATGAAGATGGTAATAATGGCATATTATCTTATCATTTTTTTTCCAAATTAAGTATAATTTATACACTTAACAAATACACGATAACGTTAGAATAGTTAGAAAACTACTGAGAGATATTTAAATCGGCAAACTGTTGGAACAAGACGATGATGATGTTGAGATGACGACGTCAACGACGCCCAGTTTATTCCCCGTTACCTACAGGCTGGACTTCATCTCTCACTAGGCCATACTTCATCAAACAGAGTCGTAACTTGATTCATACTCTATTAGATTTGACATTTATCGATATGTTTTTGAATGAAAATCAAGAAAATCAACTAAACTACGAGGTTACGTAGTGGAAACATATGGCCAATTATGAGGTAAAATTGTACAGCCTGTATAAACATTAAAAGTATGAAATAGTTGGCGTCCCGATTTCTATTATTAGATAACTCCTATACAATACGCGAGAGAGTTGTTTTTTTTTTCGTATTTATACCAGAACAATTTTAGAATTTCGCATGTGTTGTTGTTTTCGGTTCAATCAATTTCGAATAGAACGTGTTTAGATTAAAATAAATAAAATTTTAAACGATTGTCCTTATTTCATTCATTAAAATTCAACAACATTCACCTTATGATTATTATTGTTATATGCAACAAAAATCATAGTATAAGCAATAGAAGAAATCAATATACTGGGCTGACTTTGTTACCTGAAACATACAGGGTATTTCACCTCAGCTAGCTAAACGAGTGTTATAGTTTTGGTCAGACAGTAATAAATGTCAAATTTAGTAAAGTCTGAATCAATCTACGACAGCATAAAACCGCACTATAAACAAGTGCAAGGTGAAATATCTATTCTGTAAATTGTATCAGTGGTATTCTCTAACTTTATGACGATCGGTTATCATGATAACTCTGTTATTTTATTAACAATTACTTGTCTAATTCTTGTTGTAGAGAATGAAATAGAGAGTTTCAAATAAAGATTTTCAACGTTGTCGCGAATCACAAAAAATTTGAACACCATTGTGTCTAGTAAATTATTAGGATTAACCTAAAATTTTGCATGAAAACACGTCAAATTTCCACAAATATAATATTTCTATTATCTAAATTTTAAATTGCTTGCCTTAAAAAGGAATCTGTATGAGAAGATTTCTATATTGTTGTTAAAATATATATAACCTATAATGTATAACCTTAAAGTTCCAATTTGGGCTATTTTTATCCTAATTAGTACATTTTTGTACAATTTTTGGAATAAATTCGTATATAACAATAACTTTTAATCGAAAATCACCGAGTAAGTAAGTCCAAAATTCTTCAAAATATTGGAACAATAGCCTAGAAACGACTAAGAATGCCGTTAACCAACTTGGAAGTAAATACTGAATTTCTAATCTAAATAGGTTAGAAATTTAGAGCGATTTGGTTATACAAGTTTACCAATCTATTTTTTAAAAGGCGCGCAATTCAAAATTTTCAATTTAATCAGAACCGTGTTATAAGAGATATAAACTATAAAAGCAATATACAAAATAGTTTTCGAATACAAAAACGAAAAAAAGGCCGTCACTTGTTATATAAACCCGTTATTACTAAAAATTAACCACTTCTAATACTCCTATCTGAATAACCACAATAATTATAACTAAATTTTCAAATTTACCACTTTTCTTAAAAAAGAATAAATGTGTACGAGTATTTTTTCAAATGTACAAATTTCTAACCTTAAAATCTCAATTTTGATTATCTTTATTCGTATTTTCAGAACATTTTGAAAAGAACAACTTCTTCTAGTCTTAAATCACCAAAATAGAAGAGACTTACTGTATAAGTAAATTCTTCAAAATATTGGAATATAGGATTAAGAACGACGTTAATCAGGTTTGAAATGTTAAAATCAAAAATTTAGGAAAATTTGGTTATACAGGTGTAGCAATCTATTTTTTTGAAGGCGCGCAATTTGAAATAATAGGAATAATATAAGTGAGGAATTACTTAAGCCGTGTTAAAAGGAACCGTATTATGAGAAATACACATTAGAGAGTGATTCGCAAATATAACCTACAATAATACTGAATTTGTAAAGAAAAACGGAAAAAACACTGTAACTTGTGATACAAATCTGTATTATTATAACTAATAATTGATTATTTCCACTATTTCGCGTAACAATTACAATTAAAATTACAAATTTTCCACTTGAAGAAAACGAATTTGTAGAACTAAATTTGAATGTTATTGTTTAGAAATAGAAATTTCTAACCCTAAAGATTCAATTTTGGTGCTCTCTGTGCATTTTTTGAGTATTTTGAATGCAAACAGGAAGAGAAACACTGTACAAGTTGCAAATTTTTCAAAATGCAGAAAAATAAGAATAAAAATGACGTTAATCGAATTTGGAGTGTCAAGGTTGGAGATTTAGGGGAATTTGGTTATACAAGTCTATCAATCCTTATTTAGAAAAAAAAAAGATGAGCAACTGAAATTTTTCAATTTTTTTCATAGAAATAGAATATAAATTGAAAACTACCTACACCGTGTTATAGTGGACCGTATAAGAAATACATTCACAATATATAAAATGATCATCGAATATAACCTACAATAACACTACATTTCTGAGGAAAAACGAAAAAACTACGTAATATATTATATGAACTGATAACTGATTATTTCAACTTCAAATAACTGTAATTAAAATCAAAATTTTAAATTTCCCGTTTCTTAAGCGAATGAACCTGTATAAGAAGATATTATTATTTAAACGCAGAAATTTCTAACTTTAAAATCCCAATTTTTATTACTTTTATTCGTATTACTACATTAAAGGGCAGATTTTCATATCTTTTGAATAACGCAACAAATTTTAACCTAAAATTATTAAAATAAAAGAAGAAATATTTACACTGTGTGACAAATTCTTGAAGATAATGATACCATAGCACAGCAGAAATAAACGAATAAGAATATTATTTAAGATTATAAAGTTAAGGTTAGAAATTTTGACGAGTTTGGTTATACAAGTTTACCAAACTACTTTTTCAATAGACGCGCGCAATTCAAAACTGTTTAACGCATACATTATCTATGCAGTGTTATTTGAAACCATATTAAAAGAAACACGCGTTATAAACGCAATATATAGAGTAACTGGCAAATTTAACCTACAATGACATTAAGTTTCTTAAAAAAAAAAAACAAAAACACTGTAAAGTGTAATAAGAATTCGTGTTATTATTAATAATTGATTATTTTTGATATTTTGACCAACAATAAAATATCTATAATTAACTTGTTTAAAATTTCCCACGTTTATTTAGTATCTATTTGTAATGCTATCTGAATCTAATCAATTATTATGAGTAGAAAAGACTCTTATTTAAAAAAAAGAAAATTAATTATAGACCTAATAATTTACTTTCCTTCATTATAAGAAATTGGCTAATTAACGACAAAATATATAATTAAAAAAAATAAATAGAAATAACAATTTCCTTCAATTAATTTTAATTCGATATATCGATTGATATTAAAATCGTAAATATTGAAATCCTATACTGCATTACGAGTAGGGAAAGTTACTTTTATAGGTTATTTTTTTAGTTGGTGCCTGTAATATTGTAACCAACTATTTTTAATTTCAATTTCAGTAAAATACATAAAGGAAATGAATAAATTGTAAAATGGTTTGCTACCGACTTGTATATTTCAACTATTCGTGCCAGCGTTTATTTTACACGCACACACTCTAATTATGTCACACTTTAATGTACTTATAATTATACTTAAGTGTCTTAGTATGTATGACATTGGCACGTATATAATTCATTGTATGTGTAATAATAGTAATACAAGGTCAGTTATACAAATTGTTACTACCAACCCACAAAAAAAGGAAAAATTAAGTATGACTTAAGTGATATTATAACGCTATTTTTGAATAAGCCGTTACAACATAGATATAACTCCTCTATTAGAATTGTTACACACATATATAGTTATGTAGCGTTATTGATGAATAATTGTGACATTCTTGAATTATAACATTGTTGAATTGATCCAAGTTAAGCCGAAATTAACGAGGACTATTAATGTTTTAAACAATTATAAATTGTAGGAGATTTGCCAAATAATCTATACTTATAGGCGCCAATTTACATTTTTTTTCGCATACAACTAGATCTGTTTTTGTTTTATTTGAAGCATACTTTGATTTAAATGTCATTAATTCAAAAAGTACAACTGATTAATAAAATCTGCAATAAAAGCTCGTATAGCCACTCTACAGTTATTAATAGAAAAAATAGCAACTTGATTTATTACTGGATAAAAAGAAAAAGAAAGAAGATAAATGTTGCCAAAATTGCCAGACAAAAATCCTCCAATTCTATTCTTTTTTTGCTTCACTGCCTGTTTGTTCTTTTATATTCGTTCGAGAAATATAAATAGATTCATATATAAATAGCAATTTCACGGTATATTCAAGAGCTACTTGATATGTATTTATAAAGGAGGTTAGATAATAGCGAACATCTATTGTTTTATTTCCGTATTATGCAAGTTTTTCGTTTCCTTATTGTTTAGCTATAATTTCAAGTAGATCTAAATTTAGCCCCTTTAGACAGCCTGTATATTGCAATTGGCTAAGAATTTGTAACGTAGTTTCATAGCTTAGTCCAGACACTTGAAAATTACATTAACAAATGTCAAATTTAGTAAAAGATGAAATAATCTACGACACTACCTTACAAATTCACGGCCAACTGCAAGGAAAGATATAGTTGTACATCTTATATATTTTACAGTACTAAAGTTTGATTAACACGATGATAAACTCGTGGTAAATGAAACCTATCCAAATTAAAGTCATTTAGATCCAATTATAATCAAAGCAATATTAGCCCCTTTACTCTATATTGTACTGGTACTTCACAGTTAGCTATGAGTTTGTGACATAGTATGGTAGCTAAGTTCAGCCTGTTGAAGATTGCATTAACAAATATCAAATTTAGTAGAATATCAAATAATCTACGACAATACGTTACACACTCGAGGCAAAACTGGGCAAAATAACGTTGTACATCTGACATATAACCATACAGCCCCCTTCTCTTAAAAGTGTTTACAGCGCCAAACGTCTGTTAATTATCGAGTGATTGAAAACATATTTTAAGGATTTATAGGGGGGGGGGGGTCAATGGTGCACATTTCAGTGAAAGTTGGACCATGTAGCTCGTTGGGAAATCGGGGAAAAAGTGATTTTTGTCGAAAATCGCAACATTTTCGTCAATCAGTTTTTTTTTACATAAATGGACTCAAGACGACTTGAGGATTCTCGGAAAACTGTTTTTTTTTCGGTTTTCTGGCACTGTATCCTGAAAAAAATTGAAAAACTGGTTTCTCGTTCATTGATCATAAATGTGACCAGTTATTCGCCTCTCAGTTGTTCAATTCTTATGGATGTTACCGACAAAGGGAGGCGAGCGATTTTTGCATTTCAATTTTTTTAGAAGTCTTAAGGGCAAATTGCAAAAACCAAAATAATACGAATGTATCGCATTAATTCAACACTTTTAATGTATGAAAAACCCTCTTGCCAATTGTTGCATATTCAAAAGTTAGATTTGATGTCACTCATTTTCTAATGAGCTACGTGGACCTAATTTTGCTAAAATGTTCTCTGAGAATCCCCCTATAAATCCTTAAAATATGTTTCCAATCACTCGATAATTAACAGACGTTTTGGCGCTGTGAATACTTTTAAGAGAAGGGGGCTGTATAATGCTAAAATTTCATTTAAAGGTTGTAACTCAAATAACACGACAAATACGTGGTAAATAAAACCTATGCAAGTTAACATCATTTCGATCCAATTATAATCAAAAGAAAATTAGCTCCTTTGGATGGTCTGCATGGTACCTGTATCTCGCAGTTGGATATGAATTTGTGATAAGTGTCGTAGCTTGGTTCAGATTCTTGAAAATTACATTACCAGATGCAAAATTTAGTAAAATATGAAGTAATCTACGACAATATTTTATAAACTTAAGACCAATTGCAAGGAGAATACGACAATATATCAGGCGTTGCACGCGTGATATTCTGTCACAGTGTTAAATTTCATTTAAACGTTGCAACTCAGTTAACACGACGACAAATACGTGGTAAATAAAACCTATCAAAACTAACACCATTTTAATCGAATTATATTCAAACGAAAATTAAAATAAATGAAAACAATGAAAGAAAAATTGAAAAACCCTACCTTAGCTTCAAGTTTATCATTTTCATGCTTCAGTTTCGTCCTCTCACCTTCCAATTTTTCCAATTTGCTCTTCAATTGTTCCAGTTCATCCTGCAAAAAAACAACAAAAATCACGAATTAAAAAAAATTGTGCAATTTTTTTTTAGGTTACAAATTATTTTCAACTTTATAGACCGGAAATCTAATTTTGAAAAGTTGGCACTGATTTCAGAAAATCATAAAAAAAATAGTATTTTTATATTTTTCAGGCAACTATAAGAAAGAAAATAGACAAAAGATGATTAGCATTGGTAAAGGTCAAGATTTTCACTTATCCTGTTGAAATTCGTCATCAGTAAAAAGAAAAGTCATTGAGAAATTTTTCGAAAAAAAGAGAAAAACAAGAAGAAAAAAATCACTTTCACCGCATCAATCAAAATTGATTGTAGAAATTATCCTATCACAGATACATTTAATTATTGACAAACTAATTGATTTTTCTCATACTTAAATGAGAATTTTTGTTTTCTATTTCGACAGGATATAAAATAATTAATAAGGATAATAAATCAAAAATAAATATCGTTTAGAAGAGGAAGAAGAAAACAAGGTTCGATGAACTTGACCCGAAAAGTTAAGAGCAACTTTCAAATTTCTGATATTTTTCGTTTATAACTATAGTAGTGTCGATTTGAATTCCATCAACTTGACTTAACACTGGTTAAAAATAACAATCTAACTCATTGTTAATTTTAAGATTTTCTCCTGATATGATCACATCTCCTAATACTTTTTCCTATTTAAATTTATATAATTAATCGAAATTTCTTAAGTAATGACTAGTAGAATAAAATCGTTATAACTCTTTTGTCTACTTTCTCTGAAATCTAACAAGATGATGAAATTTTTGTTGGTTTATCATTTTAAAAAATATGTCAAATACCTGCAATTAAAAATTGACTTTAATTTATTATTTGAGTTAATTATTTAGAGGTTTTGACAAACTATACTTTCTTTTTTAATTCTTTTACTTTCGCAACTTTTTAGATCCTTCTTGTACTATTTGTTCTCTTACATTAACTCATTATTATCTTTTTGGGCATATTATCCAATTACTTGTTCTATTATGCAGGACGGCTGAAGTGAAAATATAAAGTTCTAATGACTAGCAAATGTAAAAAATATTTGGAGGATTTTTAGGGACCGCCCTGGAGATCATTTTAACAAAATTTAGTCCTTGTAACTTATTGAGAAGTTGGTCAAAAACTACAATTTTTGGGAACGAATTAAACATGAGAAATAACTTAAAGATGCCCCTAACATTGCTTTTTTTTCGTTTTTCCCGAGAATACAGAAAAAGCATGTCTACTGATCCCAGAATAAAATGGGAGCATCTTTGAGTCATTTATGAGAATGGTGACATTGCATAAAAAAGGCCCCGGTTTATGCTTAGTATCCCAGTATTTTAGTATTACAGATATTTCTATCTTTCTGCTCAGAGATCAACATTTTGCCTCTCATTTGTGAAGATAATTTTACTTTTATTTCACTTGAGAGGTATCCTGATACCTTTTTTGCTACTTGCTCTTGTCTATTTTAGCCTAAAAATGTCCCAATTGATTTTTTTGGCCATTTTTCTTGATTACTCATGCTCTCATACATATTTTGACATTTTCATCTTTTTAGTCTTTTTATTTAAGCCTTCGCTTAGAAGTCCAAAATTTTTCTCTCTTAATGAGGTGTCTTCTTTTATTAATAAATCCTTACCTTTATAACCCCCGAAATACCTCAGAGATTCCTGATACTTCATAAGCTTATTTCTACCTACCTCTATTTTCTTGTTACATTTTCAAGCGTACATTTGTGTATTTTTAAGAACTCTACAGTTTTGCATTTTTAAAGTATATAGTTTATGTGGCAAGTCTCATTATTTGGTGAACGATTAGAAAAATGTTCTAAGGATTTATAGCTAAATTTCAACCTTGTGGCCCATCAGCAAAAACGCTATACATATCAAATGGCTCAGAATGACTAAAGAATGCTTTTAAGATTGATTTTTTTCGTTTTTCTCCATTTTATTCTAAAATAGGTAGGAGTATTCTGCATTTATTCTGGAATGCAACGGAAAAATAGAAAATAATCGTTTAAGTACCATTCTGGATTTATCCCGAGTAATGCATAACTTGTTTTTAAAAATCGCGACATGATCAGAAACGAGCGTTTTTTAACCAGCTTGCTAAATGGTTCTAGTTTTGGTAAAATAATTTCCAGAGATCTTCCTATAAATCCCTCAAATTTTTTTTTGAATCGCTAGTCAAATAATGGGGGTTATCATATAAACTATATACTTTTAATTGAAAAACTCTGAAGAATTTTATTTTTCGTTTTTGGTTATTTCATTCTCTTTGGCCTTTTTACAATTAGAACAACTTATTCTCTTATTTTCTAGCGTTACAAATATTATTTGCCACGAAATGTTGATTTGTTTCATTTATAATGTTCAAATGTTTATTCCTTTAGATATCCAGCTATAAATTCTTGTGGAAGCTTTTTTTACTTGACGAGCGATTTCAAAAATATTTCACAGATTTATTAAAACCACTTTGGAAAAAACAATTTAGCAAGATTAGCTCATTTTCAAGTTAAGCAACCTAGTTTTGGAAAATATCGTAAAATTATGAATAAGACACACACTTAAAATGACTCAGAATGACCTAAGAATTCTCTGAACATTGATTTTTTTCATTTTTCTCCATTTTATCCTGGAACACATGAATTTATTCTTAAATATATTGGATCAAAATGGAAAAAGATTATATTGTCAATCTGACATCTAGGTGAGTATTTCATTTATAAAAATCCGGGCATCATGGGAAAGGAGCAGTTTTCTTTGACTTCTAAATGAGTTACAATGTCCAAATTTTGCCGAAGTTATCTTCATGGACTGTCCTCACCACAAAAAATTACTAATTTTTTAAATTCTGGTCATTCTTCTATTTCAATGCCAAAATATACTTCAAAAAAGCTTTTTTGTACCATCTAAAGACATACGTTGATGAGTTTCCTTAAATTTGCTTTCTAAAGTAATGATAGTGAATTTTTAACAGACAAAACTACCAAATGGTCAAATATGTTTGGAATTTTTTCCTTTGTACATTGTCGAATTTCCTTTTAAGTTAAATTCTACATCCGTTTAGCCCCTTACTCAGAAATTACATTTTCACAGATTCAGAACACAATCAAAAACAAGTGTAAAAGTTACAGAAACCTCTAATGTAATTCTGCTCTACTTTTGCGCCCTCATTAGTGACTCTTTTGACATTAACGTTTCCGTACTGCAGTCAAGTTGACTGTATTTAAATACGTTTGACTATAACAAAAAAAACTAAAAACTTACAGTTTTTAGTCGTAATTCCTCTTCAGTCCGATGTACATTCAATAATGGTGTAACACGTATTAGAAGCCTCCACCATGGCCAATCACGTACCAATAAAAATTTACGTACATTACGCTGTATACAACGTACAGCTAAATCTTGTAATTTACGTTGTTGTAAACGTTTACGTGCTAAATAACCACGACAATTCGCTTGTAAATTTATCACCATACCAACTAGACGTTCATCACGTTGACTTTCTAACTGCGATAGGACACCATTACGGAAGAAAATCTGTAAATTACCCAAAACATAAAAAATTAGAATAATTTCTGGATAAAAATTCAAAAATCCACCTTATCATTGATTAAATGCTCATCAGGATCATTCGAAATATTTCCAGAATCATCCGAATTATCGTCGGAATTGTAATTAACTTTATCAACACGTGTAAAATCTTTGGGGTTTAAAAAATACGTTTCATTGTTGTTTTTATCAATTTTAGGGGTTGATTTTAGGGATTTTTCTGGAAATTTCGGTTCTACATTCAGTTTTTTTACACCGAAATTATTTATGGTAGCAATTTCCAATTTTTGGACAACATTTTTAACAATTTTTGTATTTTGTGTTGTTTTAATAGTAAAAGTGTCATTTCTACGACTCAAGTTTTGTACACTTTTCGTTAATTGTTTGTCAGTTTTTTGTAATTGTTGTTTAACATTCGATGTAACACAACTCAAATTACGATCTAATAAATTTAGACCAGAGGGTGTACTCGGATAGATTCGTCTCAATTGTACCGATTTATTAAGGGTTACTGTTGATAATGATAAAGGTGGTGATGTTTTAATAGGTATACGACTACTACGGTAATTTTGTTGATTTAAATCGTGTACACTTGTTGATTTCTTTACACAAAAATTATCGATACGTTTCACAAATTCTTTAACTTTTATACTATTATTATTGTTATTATTAATATTGATAACAGTATCAGTGGCTTTCTTAATATCTACACAACTTTTATTTGTATGATTTTTATTAAGTTTAGCCCCATTATAATTGTTATCAATGGGCTGTGATAAGGATTTTTTTAATATACATTTCGATTCGATTATACTACAAGTTTTAGCTTTTTGTAATTTTGGAATTTTACTTTGATTTAAAGGTGGTTGTGCTATTGAGGGTGATGGCGATTGAGGTGGTTGTGCAATTGGGAGTGATGGCGATTGGGGTGGTTGTTTATATTCATCTAGGATTTTATCAAAATTCGCAATAACAATTTTTAATTTATTGTTGTTATTGTTATCAATATTTTTATTTTTCAACTGTTTCTTATCAAACGTGAGGTTCTCATATGATTGATTCTTTTTCACTTGGATTTTCTTTTGATTTTCACTAATTTTTTTATTAACAAAATTCCTACTATTATTATTATTAATATTGGTATTAATTGAACTATTAACACGATATTTAGTTGCCATTTTTATTTATTAATTTATTTTTCTAATTCATATCACTAATTATTAATACAAATTGATAAGAACAGGTGTTTTCTACTCTTCAACACGACAACGAAATTGCAACTAATCGAATCAGAGTGATGGTAACCCAACTTTAAGTTGAAAAATTTTCTAGTTGTTGTTGTTGTTTGTGTAAGTAGTAAAGTAAGTAAGACTGATGCCATCGGCCCGAATACATAAAATATTCTTTGAAGAGAGAGTAGAGTAAGTCAAGTAGTATGAAGAAGAAATAAGGAAGGTGGGGCCAATGTCTATTATAAATATTAAAATGAAGATTCATTGTATTATCTACAGTAATGGCATTTATATTAAATACATAAGTCAATATTCTATAACTCGAATTGAAAAAGTTACCATACTTGAACAATACAATTGTCAGAATTCTATAACTCGAAGAAAAAACGGTCACTAACTAGTATACATACAAAAATGAAAACTTATTATTGTATCTACAGTAATGGAATTTATAAAAGATTCATAAGCCAATATTCTATGACTTGAATTAAGAAAGTTACCATACTTGGAAATTGCTCGTATCCTACTCGAATAAAAATGTTCTCTTAAACATATCGAAATGAAGAATCACTGAATCTACAGTAATGACATTTGATAGATGCCAATTGATACATAAGCCAGTATTCTATAGTTTGACTTGAAATAGTTACCCAACTTTAACAATACAATTGTTTCAAAGAAGCACAGTCTCAGTATTCTATAACTCAAATGGTTTCAAGTAAGACTGCCTAAAAAACAGCTCACCTTATTCACTTAAAATAGGTGATAACTGGTGTGGTTAATAAACCAGTACTCTATAACTTGAATTGAAAAAGTTACCATACTTTAATGATACAACTGCGTCAAAGAACTATTTCGCAAAAGTGTCACTATTCTTAAACTCAAATTAAATGTATATTATATATGGTGAAATCAAGATTCGTTGTATTCTGTACAGTAACGGAATTTATAATAAATATATGAGCCAATATTCTATAACTCGAATAAAAATAATTTGCCACACATAAACAAATTTATTAAAATATGGTTTCAAACAAGATATACTGCGCAAATTATAGCTTGAAACCGATGACAATTATTGTGATTAATATATCAGCAAGTATTCTGTAACTTGAACTAAAAAAGTGACCACACTCAAACTATAGATCTATTTCAAAGAAGAACAACTGTGTAAGTTACAGAGCATCTTATTCACTTAAAACAGATAGTAATTGCATTGCTTAATATATAAGGTAGTGTTCTATAACTTGAATTAAGAAGACTGCCATGCTTGAGCTACAAATTGTTTCCAACCAGTGGCGTAGCTAACACAGAGAAAGTAAGCAAGGTTTAAACATAACCTCAAGGTTCTTGATAACAGTCTTTCTAAATTTTTTGTGTCTCCATCTTTTTGTTTGCTTGTTCTTCTCGCTGTTTTACTTTCTATCTATTCCTCTATTTTCCCCTCTCTTTCTTTTTGCTCCATTCTCTATCTTTGTCATTTACTACTACGATTATTATTATTACCTCGTAGCTATATTTTATAACTGACTCATCTAATAATTCCTATCGTTTTATTTAATCAATTTTAATAGATTATTGAACAAAGGACTTTCTAATATATCAAATTCACCCCTAAGGAGTCAACTATTAAAAAAAATAAGGATTTTTGGGGTTCATTTTAAACCCCAATTTTCTGCCTCAACATCGAAAATTCCGACTTGTTCAACTCAAATGGAGAAGAAAAATAGAGGAGCCTAGGAAGCTTAAAAAGCAAAAACTACTACGCCATACGAAATCTATAATTATTGTGCTTAGTAGAAAAGCCAGTATTCTTGAGCTTGGATTGAAAAGTATAACTGTTTCAGGTTACAACGTATTTTATTTTAGTTAACAGTTACTATGGTTGATAACTATATCAACAGTGGTATTCTGTATCTTTTCAGTAAGTGGTAACCTTGATAACGCTAGATGATACTGGCAATCACTTTTAAATATTTTGTTTTGTACTTATCTCTTTTTTTCACTTATACATCTGATAGAATTGTACAGAATGCAGTAGAAGTGTTGTTCAAATTATCTGTCAGTATGCAGCGTTATCATAGTAACGAGTCGCTAAAAAAATAGAGAATACCACTACTATAATGCAGCATAATTTTTTAATTATCACTCTAGTTCAAGACTAATAACTTTTATATAGAACAGAACAGTAAGATTTGCATTCTTACATTGGTACCATTGTGAGCTAAATTGCTACTCATTTGATCAAATGTCGAAAAAATAACCTCAAATTTTATATATTTTTAATGATTGTTGTTTTAAAAGGCTTTCATATCATGTTTAATTATCAGTGAACTTTATTTAGTGACTTTTATTATTAAATTTATGTACTGTAATGTATTTTGTAACTTTTTTTTTATTTTCCCCGCTTTCAGCTACTTTTCACTGGGTTTACTATAAATTTTCTATTGTTGACGTATTGGGTGGAATACTAATGCCACCAGTCACGTAGTATCGTAGCTTGTTTCACATTTTACAAAATTTAACATTTGCTAATGTAATTTTCAAACAAAGCTACGACACTACGTCCCAAATTCATGGCCAAATTTAAGGTAAATTACTGTGGTACACTTCGTATATGCTTGTATTACATATGCCAATACTGTATATTATATCGTAAATTCTTGGCCAACTGCCATAGTACTCTCAGTATACCTATGTTTGTACTCTAAATGCCAATACTGTATAATATTTACAACAGGAAATTGTCAATGGAGGTGGATTATATGATTTGATCAATAATATACAGTATCAACAATATCTTATGACTCTTTTTCTCGGTTTTTCTTACTCCTTCGATACAAGATTTTAAATTATTAAGAGATAGGTCAAATTATACGGTATTACCGTTTGGGAACTGCAGGTGGATTAAAACCGAGTGAAACCGTTTTATAACTTCAGGCAATACAAGTTTGTACAGTTTTTTTTAGAGTTGTTGGCTTGTTTTATTTTTCCTCATGATGGTTTTTTTCTTCGTTGGATTGTGGCATTTTATGTGGTGAATTTCTGTTATTTTGAGAGATCGTGTGCAAAATCAATTTTAACAAATCAACGATTAGTGGTTGTTTTATTGCTATCATTATTATTATTATTATTATTAACAAAAAAAAACTCGTTGAATTATAAATTCTAATTAGTTATACCGTTTAAAGCGAAAGAAGAAAAAAATTAAATGACCTATAAATATAAAGATGTATCTCATTACTGTTTTTAATCGTTTAATAAAAAATAATGAATTGTATCACGAGTAGGGAAAGCAACAGATAAACCAATCTAATTTTACTTGTTTTTAGGAAAGTCTACTTGATTATAAACAACTCGCACTATTTAATGAATTCGAGATAATTTAGAAACTTTACTAAATACGCAACAACTTGACGGTTTTCATATAACACGATTTTGTCAATGAACTTCCAAACTCCATATTGAATTAAATCAACTTTTGATATCTTTAACACGATTTATTTGATTTGAAAATGTAAGTGATATGCAAACTTATTGAATACAAGTGTTAAAAGTGATTTCAAACAATTTAACACTACTTATTGTTAGTGAATTAAAATTCCCTCAAATAATTTAGAATCTATGCATGACATACAATTACCCATAATCTAAACGGCGTTATCAAAACACGATTTTTCAATTGAACTTGTAACACTACTGAATTAAATTAATTCTTGATATTTTTAACACGGTTTATCTAAATTGGAAATCTAATTCAAAGCCTAACTTTGTTGTGAATCTATGAATCTAGAAAATTAGATAATATGCGTGTTAAAATAATTTTAAATAACTCAGCAATGTTTAAAGAATTGAAAATATCTCATTCAAAATTATTTTGAGACTTTATAGCACACAATTACCTATAATCTAAACAGTTTTCATACAACACGATTTTGTTATCGAACTTGCAAGCACGATATTGAATTCAATTAATTTTGGATATTTTTAACACAGTTTATTTGAGTTAAATTTGTAACTTAAAATTTTAATTGAGAATTTCTCAATCGAAAATCTCTCTCGAAAATTAGTGGACAAGACACGTGTTAAAAGTGACTTTATTTTATCTTCTAGTTTTTCTTTTTTTTTTCTTTTGAAATAGGAAAATCGCAATAATTTATTATAAATGTAACCATAATCAGGGCAGATGAGGGGGGTGATAAACCGGTTTCATAACAAAGCAATTAAAAATACGGTAATAGGGTAAATTGTATTGAATCTCTCAAATGAGACAAGAATGGGGTAAATAATTAGCCTTTTACTTTTAAAATTGTAAGTTTTTCAGAAAATTAAAAAAAAATCGTTTATACAATTTTTACAATTTTCAAAAAAACCTCACCCCTCTACAGTCCTATCTGTAATAATTTGCCTAGGAAATGTAAAATAAAGACGACTGTAGAGCTTATTTAGCACGATTTTACGAAAACTAAAGTATATTTTTCGAAAAATTGTATTTTTTGGGGAAATCAAAAAGGTATCTTGCCAAGTTTTGCAATTTTTTGAAAATATTTTTTTTGGGAAAACTAACCACTCCCCCTAATAGTCTTATATAAAAAATCAAACACAATTCACCCCATTACCAAATCTGTAATAATTTGTCTGAAAGACGCCAAATCAACAGTCTAGAACTCATTTAGCACGATTTTATTACAACTCAGTATGAAACGATTTGCAATTCAAGACTCTGGACCTATTTTACAACAAATATTAAATGAAATTAATCTAGAAAATTTTGAAATAATACACGCGTCAAAGATGATCTTAATTTGCTCGATATACCCTCCTACCACGTTAAAATCTCACTTTTAAGACTAGTATGGCGAATAACTATACCACACAAATCTAGTTTTTTTTTGGAAACTAAATAAAAAATGGACTTTCTTAAAAATTTGACAACAATCAGGGTGATTTAAGAAATAAACAGTTTTATAATGATATGGTGAGTTATCGGTATCTATCCAATTTTTCTAATTTTCCAAAAAAATCGTCTTTTTTAGGAAAAGTAAGTACTACCCCAACACAGTTTCAAATAAGAAAACCAAATACAATTCACCCCATAGTCGTATCTGTAACGATTTGCCGGAAAAACATAAAATCAACAGCCTAGAACTCTTTTAGCACGATTTTGTTTTAATTTAGAATTTGGAATTCAAGATTTTGGACCCGTTGTACAACAAAATTGTTTTGAACAAAAAGTATTACTTTTCTCGAGTCACCCTACTCGTGCAATAAAATTATTGTTTCAACACTAGCATTACAAATAACTCTTCCATACAAAACTTCAAATGTTTTTCCAAAATACTGATAAATGAAAGAACGGACTATATTGACAATTTGGCAACAATCAGGAAGAGTTAAGGGTGTAAATGATCGGGAAATTATCCTCAATGTCCCATATAAAACTACATTTGGGGTGTGATTAATTTTTTTCGAAAGTCGTAAGCTTTTTGGAAAATCAATAAATCCGGTGTTTGGCCAAATTTTCGAATTTGGGATTCATATAAGAAAACAAATACAATTCACCCCATTGTCGTATCTGTAAGAATTTGCCTAAAAAAAAAACCGTAAAATAAACAGTCTAGAACTCGTTTAGCACGATTTCATTACAATTTAGTATGGAACAATTTGCAATTTAAGGCTCCAGAGACCTACTTTATTGCAAAAAAATACTTGAAATACCAAATTGATATCCGTGTAGAAAAAAAAAGTAATATAAAATCTAGACAAAATGTGAAAGAAGAAATTTTCTAGTAAAATCTTTTCGAGATGTCGTCCTCAATTCTGTCTCCCCTCTCTCTATCTATCTGAATATCTATCTATTTACTTGAAATACACGTTTCATTAATTTTCCTTCATTTTTTTTGCACAAATAAAGAAGTTTTGTAACAATTCATGAAATTCAACAAAAAAATCAATCGATTACCATTCAAATAAACAAAATAACGTGTAAAGAATTGAAATTTTCTAAGTTACAAGATAACAAAAAAAAAACACCAAAGTAGACCATACACGTATCGATGTTTAAAGGAACATCGATAAAATAAGAAAAAATAGCATTTAACTTGTATACGAAGTATAGTGGATCAATTCTTTTCTCTTTTCGTCGTAATTCTCGTTTTCTTTTCGTCTGCACACTACTATAATATAGGTTTTCGAACTTTTCAACTTGTTGTTGTATAGTGTATAGAGTGAATGATTATATGGTGAGAGTTCAATGTCCTGATTTCAACTCCTTAAAAAAGATTATATCCACAGGTAGAGGATATTGAAACGATGAATAACCAATAATAACAACAATCAATTATAATAATATAGAATGCCAGCGGTTGAAAATTCGTCAGACTATCATTAATTATTATTTAAAGAGGGAAATTAATCGCAACAATACCTAAACATGTTTAAATATATGATAGGTATACAGGTATAGATTAGCACAAGGATAGTGATAGTTGTTGATGTTGAAGAGATGGATGGAATAGGAGGTGGTTTTAAGAGGATAAAGGCACATTACAACTTACAACAACAACGAAGAATAAGAAGAAGAAGAAGAAATTGTAGAAACATGTAGAAAGCATTTTATTTACAACAGGAAATTGTAAATAATTCAATTGAAACTGTATATGTTGTTGTAGTTAGAATAAAATCAAATAGTAAAAATAATTGCTTCATACCATTTACAATAACAAATATAAATGGCCAATACCAATGATGACCTGCTTTTATTTCATTAAATTTCTTATTTACCCTCATATCTTACAAGTTGATTCTAGCTTCTTTTTCTTCTTCCTTAAATACAGGTTGTCCAAATTGGGAGTATAAAATTCGATTAATACTTACAAAATACTAGAAGAATTCGAATAATATTTTAGAAACTTATTGATTACTTTCTGAGTAATATTTGAGCAGAGTTAGAACTCTGTAATTCATTTGGAAGCCAGTCAAAAACGCTCGTTCAAAACAATGTCGTTATTTTGAAAGAAAGACTACGAGTAATTCAAATACAATGGAGCAAAATGAAAATCAATGTTGTATGAGCCTTTGAGTCATTCTGAGTCATTTTAATTATTTTTTGAAAATTGCAAATCATCGGAAATAAGCATTCTTTTGAGCGACGTCTAGAGGAGCTGCAAGGTTATTAAAATAATGTAAAGATTTGGATATTATTTAAGGAATTTGTAAGTTTATTTTTGAGTAACATTTAAGCAATGTTAGAACTTTAGCTCATTTGGAAGTCGGTTGGAAAAAATTCTTTTTGGACAATATTAAAATTTTCAATTACTCAAAATAATTAAAAAAAAATTAGTTTTGCCCATTACGTTATAAAGAAATTCTAAATATTTAGAATGCAATAAAATAAAGTAAAAAAAAACAATGTTGTGCGAATCTATGAGTCACTCTGAGTCATTTAATTGTTTTTCAAAAATTGCAATTCGACCAGAAATTAGCAATTTCAGATGATCTATAAGACTGTTAGAATAACGTGAATTTGAATAATATGTTAGGTTATTTTTTTAGTAACATTTAAGCAAAATTAGAACTTTGTAGCTCATTTCAGAGTCGGTTGAAAAATACTCTTTTTGGACAATGTCATTATTTTAAAAGAAAGACTAAAAGCAAATTCAAAAACCTTTTGCTTTTCAACATTATACCGCAAAAAAATGCCAAATGCTTGAAATATAATGGAGCCAAACGAAGAGACTTTGTGTCATTCCTGAATGGTTTGAACTACTTTTTAAAATTTGTGATAAAAGATAATCAACATATTAAAATGATTCGGATAATATTTTAAGGATTTGCAGTCTTTGGGTCACATTTCAGCAAAATCTGAGCTTCGCAACTCATTTAGAAGTTGATTAAAAAAGGCTCTTTTTGAGCCATGTAGTGATTTTCGAGGAAAAAGTAAAAATGATTGGAAAATCTTTCGGGTTTGCCAACTACATTATCAAAAAAGGCAATATAACGTAAAATGTAATGAGAAAAGGCCAAAATCACGAGTATGAGATGCTTTGGGATATTCTGAGTCATTTTGACTATTTTTTGAAAATTGTAAAGTCGACAGAAATGAGCACATGGACGACTTTCAAATGAGCTACAAAACTATCAGAATAATGTAAAGACTAGAATAATATTTAAAGGCTTTTTAGGTTAGTTTTTCTATAACAATTGAGAAACATTAGAATTTTGTTGCTCATTCGGGAGTCAGTTAAAATGCATTTTTTGAGCAGTACTGTAATTTTTAAACAAATATAAAGAATGACTTAAAAACCTTTAGTTTTTGTCCATAACATTATAAAAAATTACAAAATAGCAGGAATCCAAAAAGTCCACGTTGTGCGAATCTTTGAGTCATACTGAAGTATTTTAACTATTTTGTGCAACATCGATACAAATGACTGTTTTTCTTTGTAATATAACTTGCAAATGAACTACTATATTATCAGCATAATGAAACGATCAGAATAACACTTTAGATATCTATGGTATAAGTCAGTCCTTGCGAAATATTTGAGCAATATTAAAACTTAGTAGCTCATTTGAGAGGCAGTTGACTAGCTTTTTTTCGCCATGTCGTGATCTTCAAATAAAAACTAAAAACTAAATGCCCAACAAACAAAATTTAAAATGGTTTTAAGACAATGAATGAGAGCCTTCGAGCCTCACTTGGTTATTTCAAGCCTGTAGCTATTTCTTTAGAATTACAACATCGTAAAATTGAGTTATATTTTGTGAATAAGTATCAGAATATTAAAACGATCCGTGTATTTTAGGGATTAGTAGCTTTAACCTCTGGATAATAATTGGACAAAATTAAAATTTCGTAGCTCATTTGGCAGTTGGTCAAAAAAAGATTAAAAATCGATCTGGACATTACACCTAAAAAAAAAACAGTAAAATAATTTTGAAATACAATGGAGAAAATCTGATAAATTCAATTTTGTAAGAGTCTTTGAGTCATTCTAGGTATTTTTTGTTTGCAAATTTTTAAAAGTGCAAAGTCGTTAAAAATGAACATTTTGTCAACGACTTCTAAATGAGCCACAAGATTACCAAAATAATGAAACAATCCGAATATTTTAACTTTGACGTTGGTCCCTGGATAACATTTGAGCAACAGGAAAACTCATTTGGGAGTCTATTAAATTGTCCCTTTTGGAAAATGTCATTACAAATAATGATTTATATTCAAAATACAAAAAAGCAAAGTGACAAAACTCAATGTCCTAGGAGTATTTGAGTCATTTCAAAAATGAACGGTTTTCCAATAACTTATAAATTAGCTACAAGATTACCAAACAAGCTATCAGATTCAAGTCTATTTCAGGGATTTTTAGGTTGGCTTTAAGGAAAACTAGCTCTTTAGGGAATTGATTGAAAAATGTACTTTTTTAAAGAATTCTAAAAAAAAATAGATTGATGACCTTAAAAACCTTATAAATATTGATTTCTTTTCGTTTTTATCCACTAAATCATTTTAAAAAATACAAAAGTTTCAAAATATTATGAACGAAAATGCAAACATAAAATCAACATAATGACTCTGTGAGTCGTTTTAAATCTGCAATAATTTCTTCAAAATTACAACATTGTTAGAAATAAACATTTTTTCTAATTAACTTCCAGATAAACTACAAGATTTTAATTTTGCAAAAATTACCCTGAAACACCCTAGAAACTGTTCCATTATTTTGACTGAAATCGTTAAATTGTGCACATCAAGTTCGGACATCCTGTATTTGATGTTATAGTTAAAGAAAAACGAGTTTTTCGAAAAAAGGTAAAACAACAATCAAGAAAGTCGTACCTTAGTATAGTTTAAAGGAAAAACGAGCAATATATCAAGCAAAACAAAAAAAAACAACCCAGAAAGAAAAGAAGATTGACCGGACATCGCCCAGACATATCCTTAATGAAATGATTTTCTATATTACATTTCTCAGTAATGTTATAAAAACACTAAAAACCATAACTAGAATGCAGTATAATTCATTTACAAAAAGTTGCTCTTTAAATTTCGAAAACTATCCCAAAAATTGGCACATATTCGATAAATTTTAATAGAAAATCTCTAATCACACTAATTTATTTCAAAAAATTTCTGCGCTGTAATCTGCGCAATAGTCACATTTTTACCAATTTTTAGAAATTTGTAGAGAATTTTGTTTTATAATATTGAAAATAGATACAATTCATCTTATTTAATGCACATATTATTCGGCTCATTTGAAGATTGAATCAAATCTATTCGGACGAATCAACATATTATAACGGGATATAAAATCAAAGGAAATTATTATTATGATTGTATTCAATAGATTTAAATCCTTATTCAAATAATCACTTTCACAAATCAAAATAACAATAAATAACAAACCCGGAAATGTAATCATCAAAATTATTGATCACATTATCTAAATTTATATTCGTTAATTTATGTGATGTGCATATAATTATCTTAGAAATTGATGAATACTAAGAGTCAATGGACTGGTTCTTTTCTTTCTATTAAATAGCGACATTTTCACAAGAGTTGTATTCTGCTCGTAAGTCATTTTCCTTGATTCTTATTTTCTTGTTTATAAGAACTAGTTAGATGATAATGATGATGGCTTTTTTAGAATACAACTGTTTCTAATAATTGTACTGTTACGAGTATAAGCACAAAAAGCAGGTCTACCACGGTAATTTACCTCGCAGCTGGCCATGCGTTTAGGACGTAAGGTCGTAGCTTTATTCATACTTGACTGTTTGACATTTAATATACTTTTCAACATGGCCAACTGCAAGGTCAAATATCGTGATACACCGTGTGGTAATAGCTATAAATACGTCATTTATAATGTTCTAGAAGGGAAAACTTAAATAATGCTAATTCTTTAAAAAATTCTACAATAACTGCCCATAATCCGATCAATAAAGCCGTTAGTTTTATATTATTAAGATATTAGAGTACTATAATAAAAATTTTGACTAATTTTACCGTTTTTTTAAGCATTTACACAGTTATGCACCTGAGATTTTAACTATTTAATGAACAAAAATGAGAACATTAAAAACGAAAAAATCAAATTGAAATAGACTGAATTAAATTAGAAAATTACACAATTATAATAACAGTTTTAGATACTTAAGAAACGTTAATTAAAGAATTAAAAATGTAAGTAGAGCCCCATTTGCAACAAAATTAGATTAGAAATACGAAAACTCAACAAAATAATAAATTTCAATCAATTCATCTGAAAAAAAAATGACTACAGAACTGAAAATTCTACAGCAGTCTTCGGATTTTTATTTGTGTAACTCTACACTGTTTAAAATTGTAAGAAATATGAAAAAAAAAACGTAAACGCACTCGCAGAATCTCTACTCTAGTGAAGAAATACCTTTAGTTTTAGAATTTGCATATAAAACATACTGGGTGTATAATTTTTCAAAACACAGTGGTATTCTGTAACTTTTTGACGACTCGTTACCGTGACAATGACAATGAGTCTTTATAAATAGCCTGTTTTAGACTTCTTTTCAATTACACATATGATAGAATTGTAAAGAGTGAGATAAAAACTTTGTTTAAAGTGGCAATTTCAACCGCTGCCATAGTAACGAGTAGTGAAAAAGTTAGAGAATACCACCACCAAAAAACATTGTAGAAAAATATGAATAAAGCTACTATCCTACGTTCTAATGAAAAGCATAGCAACCTGTGAGTGAAATACCACAGTATATAGTTGGCTATGCCTTGTTTACATAGTATCGTAGATTGATGCATATTTTATTTTGACATTTGTTATTGTTTATAAGTATCCGAAGACAACTACGACATAACGTACATACCTAAGGTAGTAATTAGTCTAGTTACAGATACAGGTGTACGTACAACAGCACTTCATCTCGCAGTTGGCTGTGTCTGATTAGTTTCGTAACGTCGTAGCTTGATTCTGTTGCTTCTTCTTTCCAAAGCCTACTATTATTTTTAACTTACCCCTTTACTGTACTACAAACCCATTCATTAGATTTGCATCAAAACTTGAAAAAGTACAAATTTAGACCAAATGGCGCTCATGACGGTCACAAAAAGAAATAGCTGTAACATTTCTACTTCTGTTTCATAGGGCCACTATTTACTTTTTTGTTTGTCAAGTCTTAGTTGGTGGAAAAATCTGTTATCAACTTTAGGAAGAATTCAAGATATTGATTGGTAAACAGCGCCATTTCGGTAGAATTTCGTCTAAAAGATTACTTCTTATGACATTTTTAGTAAATGGGCACAATATTAGAAAATCTAATAAGTTTTGTTTTATTTTACTTTTTTATTAAACGACAAAGCCAACCTTCAGATAAAATGTCGTACATCCTGTATATATTGGACTTGGGAAAACAAATTTCTATTGAAAATCGATCAAATTAAGGTAAAAGAAATTAGAAAATTGCTATCTTTAGACTAAACAGTTTCCTTTCAAGAACTCATGGATATCCTGTTCTAACAAAAAACAAAAAAAAAAAAAACTAATTGAGAAAATACCATCGCATCGTTCGTTTATAGAATACTAAACTAATTTTTATATATATATTTTTTTGTTTTTCCAAGTTCCTTTCATCCTAATTTTTAAGTCTCATATTTATAATTATAATTTGTGTTAAGTTAAATAGAATTCTCGTCACGATTTTAGCAAATAAGCTATGTATATGTATATATTTTATAGATATAACAGTTATTAAACCATATTTATACCTTCTCTTTAGTTGAAAATCGTGGGACCTACTTCTATTGTTATTTTAAAATAAAACAATACATAAATTACTATTTTGGATAAAAAAATATCTATATAAGAAGAACAACTTGACCTATGAACTTGTTAATGATTTCCGTACTAATTTAACAAATATGTTGTAGTGGAATAAATAGTGCAAAACGAACAATTTCATTAAAACTGCAAAATGTAGAATGTTATTTTAATTCATAGTTGGCCATGACTTTGATTATGTTTTTGTTTAATATTAACAAATGTAAAATGTACTGGGTGAGAGTCACCTAACAATTGGCTGTGGTTTTGCTTTTGTTAAAAAAGGAGTAGCAGTAGCACTAATATCGCAGCTTTGTTCGGACACTAAATGTTAACTGTAGTTAAGTATGGACCAATCTACGACAGTAGATAACCAAGGCATAGCCAATTATGATGCAAAATATGGAGTGTTTCACGGTATTTCTCCACGCGGAAGTCTATGACTTTGTCAGCATAGGTTGGCTTTTTGTTTCAGTTTAGCAATTTGCATTACCGACAAGTTATTGAAACAAGAGTTTGTCGGTAATGCAGATTGTTAAGCTGAAACAAGAAGCTGACTTACGTTTACAAAGTCATAGACGACTGTGAGGAAAAATTTCATGAAACACCATATACAGAGTGAGCCAAGTGGTTGGCCTATTAGACGTTTAAAGAGTTCTAATTGATGAAAGTTTCTGAAATTTGGTATGCACGCGTTTTTCCACCTGAACTACAGCTGGAAAATATTTTCGTTGTTCTANTCTGTACTATGAGAGTCTTATTAGACGATGAGATAGCTGGATATACTGCCTATGGGTCTAGTTCTCATTTATTTTGCCTCTATATACTCTACTATACTCTATTTTGCAAACTAGGAATGATTTAAATTTTGGGCGCCTAAATGCTGACTTCCCATTGGTTATTTTACAGGCAAGTTTACACAGCTCAAAGATAATGCCTAAAAATAATTGGATTTTGTTGTTTTGATAGTACTGTAATATTTATTACTTATTAATTGTAAAATATTGTTATCAGGGAGCTAAATATGTTAGACTTTAAGTAAAAAGGAACCATAAATATTTAAATTTACGGCCAAAACGATCCAGTTTTTGTTTCTAGTGAGTTTTTCTGTGTAAATCCGGCTATAGTCATGACCCCCTAGTTTAAAAATGGAGTATACATTCAAAATTTTTCAATCAAGAAAACCAAATCAAGCTACGATAGTACCAAATGACTAAATTTTGCGCCCCTACAGATCTGTACAGGGTCGCTATGTCCTTGGTTCACCAATGACGTAGATTGATTCGTTTACTTGTTTCTTCGTACAAATTTTAAAATACGGGGTTGATATTAGGCTGTGGCTTTCGATACGTAGTATCGTAGTTTTGAACGTTCAACAAAGATCATCTATAGTCACGTATGAATCAATCTACAACACTTCATAAACAAGAATATTTTACTTCACAGACGGCCATGTCTTTGATAAATAATGTTGTAGCTTTCTTCGAACACATAAAACTTCATTAATAGTTGTCAAATTTACAGCTGAGTATGAAACAAGTAACGACTCTATTCACTGCAAACATTGCCAATTATGAGGTGAAATATCAGTAGACACCGTGTCTTTATATCTGTGGGATTTTCATTTAAATGTATCAAAACTTGCTCAATTAAACAGTTTATCTATTAATTAATTAATTAACTAAATTCCCCACTTGATGTGAAAGTTGATAAATATACTAAATTCACACAATTAATGATAATTGACGACAAAATGACGGAATAAAAACCACCAGCTTCAATTAATTGATTCTTTTATGAATCTAGTAACTTTTAAATATTTAGTTGGTATTGGAAGTGAATTATCAGGTGATTATAGTAAAAGTATTGTTTCCAATTACGTACTTTTAGATTATTGGTTGTTTTAAATTTTGGCGCCTTTATATTAGATTTTCAATGATGTACTGCTAGGTTATTGGTTATTTTCAAATTTTGCGCTTTCATATTAGAACCAATAAGGTTATCTCTAAATAAAATCTTATTTTCAGTAAGTGAATCGAGTATATAAATGAGTTGCTATTTTTTAACCTGAAAAATTAGTGAAAAAATTGGATGATTGAGATAAATGTGAACGACTCATCATTTTACCCCTTTAAAATTAGAAAATGACCCAGAACTCATTATTTGGCTATTAGTATAGAATTCGTGGCCTTTTAAATGTCAAATTAGGGTGTTAATTTCAATTATTTAAATGTTTTATATCAATAAAATTAATTAAAAAAAGTAGTGCATTCACCATTTTTTGATTTCATATTTTTGTTTCACTTTCGTTTTCAGACTTCGATGAATAATTTGAGAATTACAAGAAAAATACAAAGTATCCAATCTCATCAGATACCCACAAAGTTTTCAATTATTTCTTTCTTTATAGTATTCAATTAAATATTTCTTGTTAAATTCTATTAAATACAAATTGAAATAAAGAAACTAACCTGACTTAAGCCGACACGATAACTGGATGCATCCAAATCAACAGCCATTAGCATATCTTCAACAGCCTTCCTTTCATCTAATACAGGACTTGATAATTTATTATCATTATTTGCTAATAAATAGAAACGTCGACGGAATTCACTTAATGGTAAATAATTTGGATAACCTTGTTTATATAAACGGACGGAATCCAAAATTTGAGCACCACGAATCTGTGGAATTAGACATTTATAATAAATAATAATTAAAATATACAGGGTGAGAAAACAGGATGGGATATTAAAACTACAAAAAGTCCAAACTGACAGAAGCCACCTGAACAATCACGTTATTTCATCATAAGGGCTGAGCAACCCACTTTCTTATTTTAAATGGATTGGTATATTTTATTGCATATTTAGATGATATGGTGAATTTGAAGATTTGATAACATGACGTATGGTGTAGTGTTGATAATTTTTAAGAAATTTTGATTTTTTTCTAACAGTGGCTGATTTTAAAAAAATCATTGAACGACCAAAATATGTAACTCAAATAGCCCAAGCCACATATTTTAGGACAAATTTTATAGAATTCAGTGTCTACAACAAACTGAACCTTCCAATTTCACCATAGAATCTAAATGTGTGATAAAAATACAGAGTGAGCCAAGTGGTTGGCCTATTAGACGTTTAAAGAGTTCTAATTGATGAAAGTTGCTGAAATTTNAAAACTAGCGCCATCTATATTACCCAACAGGTTATGAGGTTGCAATTGTTCTTATACACGAGTACAAAGATGGCGGTAGTAAAATATATTGTCAAATGTTAATTTTAGTAACATGTGAACAAAGCTACGACACTACGTGACCAATTCATGACCATCTACGGGCTAATTGACTCGATATAGTAGAGTATGAATAAAGCTACGACTTTATCGCTAATGAGACAAAATCGAATTATACCTGTGAACGTAATAATGGTATATTAATCAAAGTATCCTCATTATGTTGTCCATTGTTTGTTGTTTTAACAATAAACGTTTCACAAGCACCAGAATTATGTTGTGGTAATAAACAATGAATGAAACGTAAACGTGTACGACGTAATGTTTCAATTAAACCATCGACTGTAAATTTCGTCTGAAAAAAAAATTGATTGATAATTAAAATTAAAAAATTAAAAATAAAAAATTACCTGCAGACAAACACTTTTACGTTTAATTGCCGCTGTACCAGTTGATACCGTACGTCGTATACTTGAAGCACGTCGTAATGATTGTGTATTCTCTATACCGACCATTGAACCACTGAAACTTGTAGCACCCAAACCACGACATGTTACAAATAATTTACTAATTTCCTCCCTTAAAAATTAATAATTTTTTTCATTAACTATCTGTAATTAGGGGTTCCCGGGGTATATCTCGTCGTTGTGATGTTCGAATAATCAGAATGTTTAACACAGGATGTTTCGCTCTAGTGCACAAAAATGGATTTTTCTACACGCCGAAGAACCAATCAGAAATCAACTGCCATCTTGTTGTTTACGTTGCTAAGTAACGGTCACACTCTGTAGCAATTGAGTATGAAACAGAAATTTGACAGTTTCTGCACAAACTTAGAAAAAAATCTGGGGACTTTTTTTTGATACTATAGTAACAGATCTGAAACATATATTCAGCGAGCGGAAAAGTGTTGTTTTGTTCCTAAGAAACGCACATACTTTATAGCAATCACATGTTTTGCACGTGTGAAACATACAATGGTAGAAAAAAGTCTGAGAGCTTTTTTTTGTATTTTTTGATATTTAATCTGATAAAAAAAAACCCAAAGTGTAAAGTGGTGTTAGATGCTCTTTAAAAAAAAATCCTATTTCGCGTTGGAAATGGATTCAGTTTGACAAAAAAAAGTAAAAATAGATATTTACAGTGCACTTTTCCGCACGCTAGAGGACCAATCAAATACGAGCTGCCATCTTGTTATTTATGTTGCTAGGAAACAGTCATTCTCTGTAGCAATCAAGTGATTTGCACATTTGAAACAAGTTAGAAATTTGATAGTTTCTGTACAATTTTAGAAAAAAGTTTGCGAGCTTGTTTTTTTCCATATTTCTTTATATTTTCCTCTAATTAGAGTGGAAACGGTGCCTTTGTGTAACAAGTGTAGCATGTGTGCCATGCTATTCCTCTTCGTAGTAGCCTATGACTTTATGAACGTAGGGCAGCTTCTTGATTCAAATTAGTAATCTGCATTACCGACAATCTGTTGAAACAACAGGATGTCGGTAATACAGATCATTTAGTGCAACAAGAAACTGACGTACGTTCGCAAAGTCATAGGCTACTGCGAAGAGGAATGGCGTGGCACACATGGTATACAGCCCCCTTCTCTTAAAGGTGTTTACGTCTGTTAATTATCGGGTGATTGGAAACATATTTTAAGGATTTATAGTGGGGTCAATGGTGCACATTTCAGTGAAAGTCGGTCCATGTAGCTCGTTGGGAAATCGGGGAAAAAGTGATTTTTGTCGAAAGTCTCAACATTTTCATCAATCAATTTTTTACATAAATGGACTCAAGATGACTTGAGGATTCTCGGAAAACTGTTTTTTTCGATTTTCTGGCACTGTATCCTGCAAAAAATTGAAAAACTGGTTTCTCGTTTATTGATCGTAAATGTGACCAGTTATTCGCCTCTCAGTTGTTTAATTCTTATCATAATGGGTGTTCATGTTATCGTATTTGTTTATTTAAGAAAAAATGTTTGACATTCGATACTCATAACAAAAGCACATGCCAGTTATTTGAATAGGCTTGTTTTTCTTTAAATAGATAAACATTGGATCGTTTTAAGAGACTATACCAGTAGTTTTCAAACGTTCTGGAAGTGTCGAGCATGTAAATTATTTATTAATTCATTAAGAACCCTTCATTTTTCACCAAAGACACATTTCTCATGTTGTGGATAAGGAATATTTAACTCTGAGCCCAGTAAATCGATTTGCGGATTAAAAGAATTTACCAGATCGACTGTTGAGAAACACTGTTTTAAAACTTGATACTAAACTACTGTGACCGACAAAGGAAGGCGAGCGACTTTTGCATTTCAATTTTTTCACGGTCAAGCTCTGCTCGTACATTTTTCGAAGTCTTAAGGGCAAATTGCAAAAAACAAAATGTTACGAATGTATCGCATTAATTCAACACTTTTAATGTGTGAAAAACCCCCTTGTCAATTGTTGCATATTCAAAAGTTAGATTTGATGTCACTCATTTCCCAATGAGCTACGTGGACCTAATTTTGCTAAAATGTTCTCTGAGAACCCCCCTATAAATCCTTAAAATATGTTTCCAATCACTCGATAATTAACACACGTTTTGGCGCTGTGAACACCTTTAAGAGAAGGGGGCTATATGTATATTGAAGTAGCTCTTACTTCAATAGAGAGTGCTTCAATCACAGGATTTTCACAAAATCTGTTTCCACTCTAATTAGATACACTATTTTTTTGTGATTGAACAAAAACTGAAAAACTGCTCCTGAAATCTGAAAATTATGTAACCAAAAACTTTTTCTTATTACAGCCAACAAATTTTTATTACGTTTATCCAAAAAACTTTATCACACAATCAAAGAAACCATACCATACATGTCAAAAAAGCCAACTTTTGGTAAAGTTAGTTATTTGTATGACAATTTTTCCGATTGTGTGACAAAGTTTTTTAGACAGGTGACAATAAAAGTTTGATCTTGGTAAATATAATAGTCACTTGATAGTTTATTTAGATCTTATATGAAAGTCTTGATCTCACAATCAGTCACATTTTAACAATATATCTGAAAAATACATTCAGCGTATGGAAAAGTACACTTTTCCGCACAATAAAGAACTAATCAGAAACTAGCTCGGAAAATCGAAAATTGAAAACACCGTTAGAAGCACCAAGAAATGGTCTTTTATCTATCTAATTGTTTTAGTTCCATTAAATTTTATCAACTATACAAAAAGTTATGTGTGTTGGACAAACACCTTATTTCCGACACAAAATTATAATTTCTAGAATTTCTAAAAATCCAGTCCTTGTTTGGAGAAAAAAACACTCGCCCAAAGTTGAAGGACTACATTTAGGATCAAATGAGAAGTTTACCATTTCAGTATCTATTACCGTTTTTGAGTTATGTGAGTTGGACGTTCTTATGGGAATTACATATAATTAGCGCACAAAAGTTCACTTTTGCACACTAGAGCGAGAAAACGCATTTTTCGAGCACCACACCGACGAGCCCCTTAAATAATCTACGACTTACTTGCAACTTTCTTGTAGTAGAGTTATGGCAGTTTTCGATATGGGATTTTCACGGCAATGTTTCAACCAACCTTTAGCTGTATACAAAACAGGATTGGTTCCTTGGAAATGTTGTAAAATAAATTGTTGATTTCCTGGTGCTTTCTTCAATAATAATTGATGATCACGATCACTATAATGTGTGAATAAACGTTCCAAAAATGTATCTTCATTTGCTCCCGGATAGATTGATTCTTCATCTAATAACCACAATAAACCACGACGATCATTTTCATGTAAATCTTGTTGTTGTGTATTACAACGAACAACTGAATTTTGTGCTGTTTTATCTAATAAATTCACTAATGGTTGTGGATTTATTAAATTCACATTAATATCATCATCAACACTATTATTATCATCAATAATTTCGATATTTTCTTGTTGATAACGATCACGTGGTATAACTAAATTTGTATGATGATATAATAATTGTAAACGTTCTTGTAGATAATTATGGCAGAGATCTTCAAATGATGCGCCAGTTTGACGACCGCAGGTGGCTGGATTTTGAAAACCTGGTGTATCAATTAGTAATATCGATGATACTGTATGGGCAGATGTCGAGATTGATCTACAAAAATTAAATAAAAATGAAAGTTCAATTACGAGAAAAAAGTTGATTTTTTTATCAAAGATTTCTCCTTTATTTTTATTTTTTTCTAAAGTCAAGTGCTATAGCTTTTTGGAAGGAACATTTCAGACGTTTTTCGTTTTAGAAGAACTTCCCAAATATGAAAGAACTTTTCCGGTTGTTTCCGGGAAATTAACAAAATGGAAATTCATCAAGTGCTACTTAGAATGCTCTTTCCAACAAACTATAATACTCGTTTTTACAATGAAAAATAAGGGAGAAATCGTTGAACAAAGGTTTCTCTTAGTTTTAAAGAGTTCTAGCCTGGCCCCTTAATGTAACTAGAATCATGTCACTCTTCTGTTCAACACAACAAGATACACCCTGTATTTCCGTGGGTGTTTCAACCTAATGGAGTTCTTTGGAATAAAGGGGAATCTTTAATCAACGATTTTTTCCTTATTTTTCACTCTAAAATCAAGTTTTATGACTTATTGGACTGAGAATTTCAACTTATAGGACATGACAAGTTTCGATTTGGAAAAAAATGTAGAAATTTTTAGTTATAAATGAAAATTTCCCCCATAACTCTGCCTGTATTAATCTGATTGCAATGATTATAGGGTTTAATGAATAGCAGTTTTGACGATTTTTTTTTCTTTTGATTACAAAGTTTTAAACTTTCTAGCATAACTTTCTAGCATAATCTCAAACATGAAATTCGAAAATTTGAGAAAAAACATGGGACATTCATTTATCGTTTCCACGTAACAAAAATAACTGTTTTGTACCACTTTTTCTTCAATTTGTGGAAAATTTCAGGAACTTCCAAATAATTATTTTGTGAAAAACCTGCTTACTTTTCTAAAGAAATTATGTGCAAAACAAGCGAATAGTAAAGTTACATACATTTAAAAGACTATACGTCCATGTAAATGTTTGTAAATGCACGTTTTGGTTAATTTAAGGCAAGATCTTGCTAAAAGAAGAGTAAGTATGGGAAGAAAAACCAAGCTCAAGTTAACAAAATAATGAAATTCAGGCTCTTAGTCAATTTTTAATCTATTTTTAAGTAGGTTTAGGGCAATTTAGACACTCTTGAAAACTCTTAAGGAAGTTTTTTAAAGTTGAATCATAAGTTTTGCGGAATTTTTCTTCCCAAAAAAGCTAAAATATGCTTCTAGACTTTCATCTAGAACTCAAAAATTTTCAAAAAAAAAAACACGAAATGGTAAGGTCTGTGATCTGGAGCTTGAGACGCTCTTTTCAACAAGTCATGGCTTTAATGGCTTAATTTTAGAATAAAAATTTAAATTGAAATTGTCTTAGGAAAACCATTTTTAAGGTGTTCTTGTGCATTAAACTTTAAACCTACTTGGCTAGTCGTATAAGACGCCCAGCTTTTGTTACATATAGTCATAACTTGGTCCATATGCTTCAATATATTGGTTACACCGCAATAATTCACTTTGAGATTAACCATAACTCGATTACGTAGTGTCGTAGCTTTATTCGTACTCTACTAAATTCAACATCTGCCAATGTACTATATTAATGGTCGAACAAAGCTACGAAACTAGGTCCCAGCTGCTAGGTAAAGTACCATTGCTTTTTATTACCCATGATTGTAGCTTAGTTTATTTGTTTGGAGCAAACAAATACCAAATCTAGTGAAATATGAACCAAGCTGCGACCTATACCAAAAATTGTGGCACTTCATAACTTACTTTGATTTGAATTTAGTATATATTATTTAGTATTGTATTTAATAAGAGTAAGGAAAGAAAAATTACCGATTAATTAATGATGCAACACAATTAAATACTTCCGAATACAGGCCCATTACCATACCTTCAATAGCTTCAATACCAACAATTTCACGTTCTAAACCTTTATCAATTGGTGATGGTGTACGAAATGGTGCTCTTGGTGTATTTGGTGTTACCATACCACCAGATGGTAAGCCAAATATTAAACGTGATAATTCTTCAAATGTTGTACCTAATAAATTGGCGGCACGTTGGGCACTTTGCGGATTTGCAAATTGGTAACGATTATTATTGCCTAAAAAAATACAATTAGAAAATATCGTTTTTTAAATTATTTATAGAAGTAATTAATGAAACTAAAACTAGGTTGGTGAGCAAAATATATCAAAGAGGAAGAACCGAATTTTTGAAATAGAAACCTTATAAGGAATTACTAGAAATTCAAAAGATGAATCAAGGGTAAAAATAGAAGTAAATTGAAAAAACAGCTCATAACTATGGAAAAATAACCCAAATTGTCAAAATGGATAGAAAAATATAAAATGACCGATACATTATCTAAAAGGAACAGCAATCAAAACTTATCTTACTGATGCATCTTGAGAAATATAAGCCTAAAATCAGAAAATATCAATTTAAAGAGTAGAAACAAAAGTAAATTGAAGAAACAGCGCATAAAAATCGAAAATTAGTTGAAATAATTGAAAAAACATAGAACACAGGAATAGAATATAATAGAAAATAAGCATAAGAAAACCACTTCTAAAAGACTGCTTATCTTCAGATTTTCCCTATGGCTTTCTTTCTACAAATTTGACATGACTTGAACAAAATATTGACACAATCTAAAAGAAGTGCCAATAGAAATGTACCTTCAGCATTCCTAAAAGTAGAAGACTAGGAACTAGTGAAAAATCAAAAACAAGAATCAAGGGTAGAAATAGAAGTAAATTGGAGAAATGGCCCCTAGAAATAGAATAAGAACCAAACTAGTTAAATTATCTAATAAATTTAGAGCAATGCAACAATACATGATAAAAATGGAAAGAAAGTCAAGGGCCTTTCAAAATGTGTTCTTTGTTTCTATTCTTTAGAAAATACCAACATTATTTCTTTATAGAAATTTAAAATGGTTTAAATAATGCATCGATCTACTATATAAAAGAGGTGGCTTTGTTACTGCATTCTAGAAAACATAAATCTTATAAAGAAGTATTGGAAAATCAAAAGGAAGAGTTTATTGATTACTGCATTTATTTCAAATTTACGTCTTATCGAGGATCAGCTTTTTATAAATTTTAGGCGATAAAATACCCACATACTATCTAAAAAATAAGAAATCAGAATTTATCTTATCCTAGCATTTTAACAAATAAAAGTCTTATAAGAATCGCCAAGAAAATCAAAAAGAATTAAACGATAAAAATAGTAGTAAATTGAATGATCAATACTTAATCAATACCAAAACAACCGAGTAAAATTAAATCAATACAACTAAAAAGAACGAAAGCCGGAAAGAAGCAAACTGTCTCTTCAAAGGCGGATTTTTTCCCATTTAGTCTTTAGCAAATTACTGTTTTCTTTCTAAAAACTTAAAGTTCATGAAAAGAGGAATAAAGGGATAACAACAGGAATAAATTAAAGAAACCAACAAAAATAGAAGAACAACCAAAGCAGTTAAAATAATCAAGCAAAATTAGCAGCTTATAAGGAACTACTGAAGCATACAAATAATTAGTTTAAAAAGTAAAAATAAAAGCAAATTGAACAAACAATCTTTTATAATAGGGAAACAACCATAATAACCGAGCAAAAATTAAGCAATATATATAAAACACAAATGGAAAAGAAGAAAATTGTCCTTAAGAGGCTACCCTTTACAAATTTATTTTGTAGGAAATATCGATTTTTCTTTCCAAAAATCCAACATAAATTGAGCAAAAGTGAAAGAAAGGAATAGGAATAAATTAAAGAAACAAACAACTGGCAAGAATTTAACAACCAAGAGTTAAAATAATCAAGCTAAATTAGAGCCTTATAAGGAATTACCTGGAACACTAAAAATTTAAAGGGTAACAATAGAAATAAATTGAAGAAACAACACTTAAAAAATTGAAGAACAAATCTGAGTAAGATTAAAATATAAGAAAAAAGCGAAAGGCTGCTTTTTTCTTATTCATTCTTCAACAAACATCGATTTTCTGTTCAAAAATTTAAAGTAACCGGAATAAAAGATTAATAAACTGGTAATAATGGGAATGTATTGAAAAAACAGCCCATAACAATGAAAGAACAACCAACAGAATTGGTCAATTAACAGTGTAAAAAATTACACCCTCATAATGAACTACTGAAGAATATTAAAAATTCATTCACGGGACAAAAATAGAACGAAATTGTAGAAATAACGCTTAAGAATGGAAAAATCTTTTAAAAAAGTATAATTGAAGCAATGCAACGATGCATAACGAAAATGAGAAAGAACCAATCTGTCCCTTCAAAAGCTGATTTTTTCTCATTTTTTCTTTCTAAATATTTAAAATAATTTGAACAAAAGAGGAATAAAGGCGTGGCAATAGAAATAGCAATTGAAGGAACAACCCACTAAAATGGAAGAACAACTAAAAGAATTAGAATAATCAAGCAAAATTGGGAACTACTGAAGAACACAAAAGATTCTTTTAAGAGGTAGAAATAGAAGTAAAATGTAAAAATAACACCTAAGAATGGAAAAATAATTTTTGAAAAGTAAAATTAAATCAATACAACGATGCATAACAAAAATGAGAAAGAAGCAAACTGTCCCTTCAAAAGCTGTTTTTTCTCACTTTTTCTTTGACAAATATAAATTTTCTTTCTAAATATTTAAAATAACTTGAGCAAAAGAGAAATAAGGAGTTAACAATAGAAAGAAATTGAAGAAACAACCCATTAAAATGGAAAAAGAACCTAAAGAAAATAATCGAGCAAAATTTGGAGCTACTAAAGAACACNCAAATTTCATCAATTAGAACTCTTTAAACGCCTAATAGGCCAACCACTTGGCTCACTCTGTACAGTTGTAAAGATAATTACACGTCCTTGTCCCCATTTTTTGACTTGACTCCTCTTGTACGTATCGCGAGCTTTAACGCCTTTACCAAGACTTTGCATAACACCGCCTTGGACACCGCTACGGCCACCACGTCCCCGTAAATTCCTCTGATTAGCACGGAACCGGCCGCGTTGATACGGCGGTTTTTGGACACGAGTTGTATCCACCAAATGGAACGTACTCTCGTCTTCATCATGATAGTACGCGTATTGGCTACCGGAACCGAATTGAGACGCATATTTATCTAAAACAACAACATCACTAAAATTCGCTAGTTTTTCTAGTTTTCGATACTTACTGGCGTATTTTTTGTCTTGAAATGCGGCCCCAGTCCAATCGCTGATCTTGCCCAAACGATCGCCCTTACTGAACGGTTGATACGGCATGTCTTTGAATTGATCGGGCAGTTCGCATGGCCCCCAACCGTTCGGATTGTCTTTAATTACCGGCACGACGAAATGCGGCCGATCATCGTTCTTCGATTGCGAATCGGTCATTGTCATCGTTATTCTGATTAATTTCTTCGAATTAAAACGAATTTTATTCACCAATATGCGATCGAAATTCAACACGACACCGTGCAAGAACTTTGACAGATCTAACAAAATGGCGGAATTAAACAATCATTCTACAACTGTATAAACGAAAATATCCCTAAACTAAAGGCTAGTATACACTATATAACATCAGGCTAAAATGAATAATCAACACCAATTTGTTTTAAATACTACTTTAATTATTCGATTAATACTGGAATTATTCTAAATTTTTAAATTAAACAATCAATTCTACTACTGCATAAACGCAAATATCCCTAGATTAAAGGCTAGTGTACACTATTGACAACAGGCTAAAATGGCGCCACTTTTGAATAACCAATTGTTTTAATAATACTACATCATTCTCGAATTATTGGAATTATTCTAAATTTTTAAATTTCTCATCGAATTCTCTAAAAACCCACAAGATCTTCTCAATAGTTGCATCGATATCGTCCTGTTGAATCTCCCAATATGTAACCAAACGTATAACCGTTGGATCTCTAGAACTTGTCCGTAGACTAACTTGAATTGGATCGGTTTCATCAACCGATTGTAACCGATATTGTATCTCTTTTGCCGTTATAAATCTCTTATCTAAATGGATCAAGAGAATATTCGTTTGTACGGTTGTTAAATCGACACGAAATAGTCTTGAATTCAAACCGTTGACGGCTGGAAAAACGGATTTTGTTAGTAAAAACAACCGATTATAGTTAGTAATAAATAACAGAAGCATAACAGTTAAAGAAAGAATAACACAACACACAATTAGAAGAATAAATATATTTGTTTATTATTTAGAAATAATAATAATTACGTTAATATGGAATAAAATAGTATAGTTTATATAAAAATGGAATGTTTCGTTGTACTTTTGAGATTCTTATCGAATTCTTTAATAATAAACATAATCCGTTCTATAGCCATATTAATATCATCTTGTGTAACTTGCCAATAAGTAACGAAACGGATACAATCCGGATGTAAAGAAGTCGTCCTAACGCTAACTTTAACTTGATCATCTTTAAATACTTTAGCTAAACGATAAATTAATTCTTTTGCACTAACTCTACTACGATCTATGTACATTAATAGGATATTCGTATGGACTGTGGTTAGATCAACTTTGAAAATATCCGATTTTAAACTATCAATAGCTAGAAATAGAAGAAACAAAACAAGAAGCAACAAACAATTAGATTAGATTAGAAAACACACGAAATTTGAGTTTACCTTTAGCGATTTGTAAAATGTGATCGTGATCAACTTGTAAACGATCAATCATTTTGTCTAAAGCCACCAAACCGGCAGCGGCTATAATTCCAGCTTGTCGCCAACCACCACCTAGGACTTTCCGTACCCGACGTGCCCTACAATCAATTGAAAAATCAATTCACTATTGCCACAATAAAAACAATTAAAATTACTTGTCCACAAACGTTTTACTACCGGCCAATATTGAACCGATCGGAGCACCTAGACCTTTACTCAAACAGAAACACACTGTATCAACGTAACGGGTGATCCGTTCGACTGGTACTTTCAAATAGATTGCAGCGTTCATAACGCGCGCCCCATCCATATGCAACGGGATATTGTGTTCTTTTGCGATATTACTACAAGCTTCGATCCAATCTAACGGTAGTACTTTACCACCGCACATATTATGGGTGTTTTCGATTATAATCAATTGGGTGTAAGGTTCGTGTACATCGGGATTCTTGCGGATGCGATCGCGTAATTCGTCTAAACTGAACGTACCATCGTCGTTATTGCGGATTAAAGACGTTTGTACGCCCGCTATCTGCGCTGGGCCACCTTAAAGAAATCGATTTATTTGTTTATTTCGTCCGGTGGTAGGCTGTGACTTTGTGAACGTAGGTCCATTTCTTGTTTCAGCTTGGCAATCTGCATTACCGACAAACCGGTCGGTAATGCAGACTATACAGAGTGAGCCATTAGACGTTTAAAGAGTTCTAATTGATGAAAGTTTCTGAAATTTGGTATGCACCCGTTTTTCCACCTGAACTACAGCTGGAAAATATTTTCGTTGTTCTATCAACCCCCGGTGTACGGGGTAGNATTTGATTTCCAAATTTGGATTGTCTAGCAATAGATATGAATTTATTTTTCATAAAACACTACAAAATCAAAATTTTCAGAAAAAGTCAAAATTCCATTTAAAATAAGAAAGTAGGGTGCACTACCCCGTACACCGGGGGTTGATAGAACAACGAAAATATTTTCCAGCTGTAGTTCAGGTGGAAAAACGGGTGCATACCAAATTTCATCAATTAGAATTCTTTAAACGTCTAATAGGCCAACTATTTGGCTCACTCTGTGGAGTTGAAATAAGAAGCCGACCTACGATTACAAAGTCTACAGCGTGAAACACCCTGTACATTTGTTTTACATTTCCTTGATTTTTTATAAGCGACACTATAATTACAAACGTATTTCCTCATTCTTTACCTTGTTCGAAACGGAACGTATGTCCATTATGGCCTGATATGATTTCACCGCCGCGTTGATTACAATGTACCATAACTGAAAATCAAACGGAATTTCCATAAATAATTATAGATTTCTTATAAAATTGTTCAATCAATAATCGTGTTGTAATAATCGCTAGGAATTTCGTCATTTGATTATATGATTTGTTTGCTTAATTCACCCTTTTACAATAATAATTATAATGATAATAAGATTGGGCAATCGTTTTTGTAAAAGGAGAATAAATCGCATATCAAATGAACTGTTATAAACAACAATCTCTGCTTACTTTTACTATGCACTGGAAAAATTTCTATTAATTTAACATTTCTTGGATCAAAGTATTGTAATTTAACTGATAATAAGAAGTTATTTTAAATCGACATCTAATTTAACATAAAAATTGAAGAAAATCGACAATTTTTGAGTTGCTGATGACGATTCTATTACAATTTGATAAATTTTGAATGCATATTGATTAAGTACCTAAATTTGTCTTAATTATCTGAATTATTTAAATTAAATTGATATAAAAATGATAAGGAAACACTGTATTAAAGTTAATTAATTTTGCTCAACTGCCATTGTTGTTTAACATAGAAAAAAAGTGCTCATTTTCCAGTTGTTGATACAAATTTGACACTTAAATTGTTGTTAAGTGATAAGCAGAATCATGTGAAGTGAATTACGTAAAAATTATCCACTTTTATACTCCAATCTTTAATGTAATCAACAAAAAAAACCGAATTTTATCTACTAATTAGAAAGATTATTGTTTAAAATTTCAAAATAATGCCAAAAATTTCCAAATTTTTGATAAACTCCCAATGAACTGTGCAATAAACAAATACCGTATGCTTTGATGAGACAGCAAATTATAATTCCTAATTATCAATCAAAATATTGATATTTATATCGAATCCTCAAAAAAGTAATTTCCCTCATTCAATTTTTCGTGTTATCAAACGACGACTATTATGCAGCTTTAATTAATTAATTAATTAATTTTCATTACTTACTGGCAATTAAATTGGCCATAGTTCCGCTGCAAACGAACAAGGCATCCTCTTTGGCCAAAATTTCAGCACTTCTTCGTTCCAATTCAGCAACAGTTGGATCTTCGCCGAAGACATCATCACCAACGATGGCATTGGCCATGGCATTTCGCATCTCATCCGTTGGTTTGCTGATCGTATCACTGCGAAGATCAACAACACGTACTGTTGTCGAATTGATTTCCCCTTTGATTTTCTCGTACATTGTCCCCGGACGTTACTCGATTTACTTCAACTGAAACTGAAATGAAATTCGTCCACAACTGGCTAGAGATTTATATTGATCGTCTAATTTAATAATTAGCCGATTTGCGTAAAGTGGTAGTGGTATGATTTAACAATTGTGGAGAAGGAGAGAGATTGTTTTATATTCGATGGAAAATAAAACCATTTTTGAACGAAATTTTGTAATCATCATCGTTAATACACAGTCTCTCATAAATAATAATAATCAATCATTAATTTTATTTTGATTAAATTAGCGTTTAATAAATAAAATTGCGGAAAGGTTATTACACAATTCGCTGACGATAAACATAAAAATAATTACTTAGTGACAAGATAGTTGGAGCAATTTTTTATCTGAATTGCCCCATTATTGTTATTTACCGTCGACAATTTCAACATGTGTTAAATTAAAACGATTCCAATCCGATCGAAATGAAACAAATTAACATTTGAAAATCGCGCCCTTTATAACCTAACTCTCACAACCTTGCAACAGTAAATTCCCCAAATTTCATTCGATAAAAATATTAACTTTATAATTACCAATTAAGATGTTTTAATTGTTTAATCATAGTAAAATATTTGATAATTATAATTTTGTGTGGTGTAGTTTGAATTGTGCGCTTTTCGTTGCCAACTGTTGGTTGTCGGCACGAAATTCCCCCAAATTGTGTTTCTTGACTCGTTACAATCGTTATTTGGTTACCAATTTTCTTCGGATTTTTCCCATTAATTAGACTGAATTTAATGGGTGTTTTATTCAAATTCGATTGAATTGACTCGAAAATGACACAAAATAGGTGAGAAATTCGAAATATTAACAATTCGTTTCGATAAAAATCGATAATTGTCATTATGGTTGAAATTCGCCTGTTGTGTCACTATTTTTTTTTGATTTCCGAATATTTCGAATAATTCGATTAATTGTATTTTTTTAGGAAACGAAGTCGCAATCTACACCAAGATGAAGTTGAATTTATGCCATTATCGAAACGTATCAACAATTTGCATATAAATAACGGTCTGTTTTTGGATACAAATCAGATGGGTGTTGATACAGAATGGGGTCCTGGACCGCCTCAAATATCGAATATCGCATCATCGCAAACATCAACATCTTCACAGTCATCATCGTCGTCAACAACGGAAACAACAGAAACGATAAATCATCGACTGCCTGAGACGCCGCCGAATTCTGTTGAACACAGTCTCGATTGGAATTTGCGACAATATTCGCCCGATCTGAACGAGAATCAGAATCCGCATTATTTCAACATTAATAAATTGTTATTTGAAATGTATTTAGAACGAATACAGAGGGGGTGTCATCAAGTTTAGTTTTACAGTTTTTAATTTTTATTTTGTAATCAACAAGTATTAAAATTCGATGATTGTGCAGGCTGTGTCATGTTTATAGGCCTCGATCGTTAGATGGAAATTTAGGGAGTTTGTGTCTATTTATGGCGTAATAAATTAACAAAAAATTCAACTCCCTGTTTTTGTTGACCCCTTATTTTTGCGGTCTTTCCGATTACATTGGTATTTAGCAATCTTAATCGAGTTTTTGTTTTTATTTTTATTGTTTCCCAGTGATAACTGGATTTTTTCTTGTGTGTATTCGAAAACAAAACAGCCACTGCCACCACACAACTAGAGTGGGAGTTTTTCGGGGAGTTGCTCCCTTCTTCTTCTAATTGTTACTGGTGGCGGGGATTGGTTGATAAAGTGGCGGTGGTGGTAGTACCCGATGTGGGGAGATTACCACCACGGACCAACAGTGGTGGTGATGGGGGTAAATTTTTCTATTTGAAAATTTCGGAAAAATTTGGCGGCAATTTTCAAACTACACAATACGAACCACGTGCCATCTATGAATATGTTATAGTAAATGGCCTTGACATATACATACACACACATACATCGACAATTATTACACACAAAGCAGATCCGGGCATTTTGTTGCTTACGTTCGTTGTAACTCTGTGTAATTCTAGTTGGCGTGTTTGTTTTTTTTGTGTTGTTCATCCGTCAGTTGTTTTGTTGATTTGGTTGGATCGGATCAAGTCACCTGGTGATTAGGATAGACCCAACTACCCCCAGGTGAGTGGTGTTTTATGGTTTTATATAACGTTGGTGCCTTGTTGTTGTTGTTATTATTGTTGAATATCTTTGAGTGTTGATTAATATTCGCGGGTCGCGGCAAACGGCCACCAAAACAGTACAACCACACCACATCCTCCACACACACATTACATTTTAGGGTAGGGAGCTTCGCCGCTGTGATGTAGAATTTTGTGGAAGGGGTGTTCATAGTGTATTCTGGTAGGATATATTCATCCCCACATTTCTTCCTATATAAACCACCACCACCACCATTTTCCTCCACCACGTTTTGATTAGATAGAACATCACCTACGGTGATGATGGCGGTGGTATTCACGATGATGATGATGATGATGACAACGTCATCACCGTAGAAGTCGCCAATATTGCCCTATTTTTAACCGTACAAGCCTCCATTTAGGTCATTAACCTGTCATCACCAACTTGATCGAACAATAAAATCGAAAACTATCAATCCACCCTAGATAAAATGGGGTTAATTCCATCAATTCCGTTAATTATACAACCCGTCATTATTGTGACGTAGTTGAAATTCCCGTTATCGAGGCCGAACAAATCAACCACCTGGAACAGTTGGACTTCCTGTTTGTTCCTCATCCAAATCCAACAAGACACCTATGAATTAGGGGTAAAAACAAAAAAATAATACCAACAAAACAAACAACAGGTATCTAATTGTACCAACGTAAAATTGACGTCATTTATTTATTTATTTAAATAACGAAATAATTATTTTAAATTATTGACGTTGACGAAATCGTTTTGTTATAAATATTGTTGATTTAATTTTCAACAATTATAGATACGTTTCAAGTATGGCTAGTGATCATTATAGATGATTGTTCTAATTAAAATTGCGGGAATTTCAAATTTGAATCGGTAATTTTCGAATAAATTAATGCGAAATAGAAAAGTTTCTTATTGAAACGAAAAGGTGAAAGTATTTCAACTATTAAAATTTAAGTAGGTAAATAGGTTACCATTACCACTACTAATGACAATAATAATAATAATGGTGATGTCTAAAAAAGATTTCTCTTTATATATTTCTATCTTTGTTTGTTATTTTAAATAGAAATGATTAAAGTCGGACAAAGATGGAGTTTTCTTGATTTTCACTCTGAAAAATTCTATGTGTGTGTGTGTATGTTTGAAAAATCACATGGTCTTGTATGTAAGCCCCACTTTCTCGAAATTGCACTGCCACTCTCTTTCAACGAATCTACACAACACACGAATTAAACAGAAAATAGTGAATTGTCTTGTGTTTTGTGGAAGATATCCCCCGAAATTTATCATCCCCTCTTGTACAGTTGTCGGTTTGTTTTGTTTTGTTTGATTGTTGATAGTAGTAAAGTGTGGTTTAAGTGTTGGGGTATTCCCAAGGACGATCCTGTCAAGAACTTTTTCGAAATTGGCTTTATTTTTTGTTGTTTTTTTGTTTGTTTGTAGAGTGAGACAATGAATTTTCCCCCATTTGGTGTGGGGGTACCGCTATCGGCCGCCCTACCAGTAGCAACACAATTCTCAGCAGCTGGTAAAATAACACAAAGTGTAACAACGCCAAATGGTCAAGTTGTTGGTGTTTTACAAGGTGGTGAAAATGGTGTCCATTATATCCGGCCGATTGATGCAAATGCGTTTGCTGCAGCTGCTGCGGCAGCTACACAACAACAACAGGGCAATAATGGGAATAATCAGAATAGTGGCCAGCAACAGCAGCAACAACAACATCATCATCAGCAACACCAACAACAACAGCAGACCCAGACGTTGATAACATTGCCGATTACGATGCCCGGTGCTAAGCCGGGCGATCCACAACAGCATGTACAGATACAAGTGGTTAATCCTGTACAGGCTCAAGTGACACAACAATCGACAGGTCCGGGACAATCGCCGAAATATCACATTTCACAAATACCGATACAGACTTTTGGACAAGGAGCTACCGTTCTGACTGTTGCCTACAATCCGAACCAAGAAGGCATACAAATCGTAATAATCGAACTATTGTCATCGATAGATGGTCTTGAAATTTGTTAATCTACCTGAAATCATTCTAGAAAATATCAAACCACCCTCAAATTCCACCATAGAATCTAAATATGCATTTAAAATAAAATAAGGGTGTTCTACTACACTATATAGCGAGTCTTGATATTTTCTAGCGGTAAGGTGGAAAACAATCGAATTTCGAAGCCATCTTCTTGGTTCATTCTGTATACATTGTGACCAAAAAGAAGCGCATAATGCAAGTATTTATTTATCAAAATTTGGAAAAACCCCACAGGTAACTTTAATTTTTTTAATTGTCTATTTGTGACTCGGTTGAAACGACTCTACCAGTTATCATCGCAAAGAAATAGCGTCATCATCAATTTTTTTCAATTACAACCCCAATTTTTCAATTAATTTTCTGGAAGAGCATATTTTTCTGCGTTCAGACATGTAAAAATTATAGGGGTTACATGGGGAAGTTTTCGAGAAAAAAATTATTGAAATTTGCATCAGCATAGTATGCGAAAATCGCAATACCTCTGACTTAGCATTGCTTTGCTAATAGATCAAGTAGGCTTGGATTGAAAATTTGACATAATTACAAATATGGCGGATTAAATTGTCAAACAAATGGGAAATTTGGATGATTGCTAGCAAAAGGGCGCAATAAAATTTTAGTGTATTTGGTTTCTTTAATGATTTGTGTCATCTCCATTGATAATCATTGAAATTTCTCATTTTTTTTGATAATTTAATCCGCCATATTTGTCGGTAATTATGTCAAATTTCCAACCCAAGCCTACTTGATCCTCTAGTAAATCAATGCTTGTAATGCTTGTAGAGTGATTTTGAGCCAATCACAAATAGACAATTAAAAAATAAAAGTTACCTGCTGGGGTTTTTCCAAATTTTCCAGAAAAAAATTATTGAAATTTTCATCAGTATAGTATACGAAAAACGCAATACCTCTGACTTAGCATTGCTTTACTAATGGATCAAGTAGGCTTGGATCGAAAATTTGACATAATTACCGACAATAATGGCGGATTAAATTGTCAAAAAATGGGAAATTTGGATGATTGCTATCAAAAGGGCAGAATAGAATTGAAGTGTATTTGATCTCTTTAATGATTTGTATTATCTCCATTGATAATCATTGAAATTTCTCATTTTTTTTTGACAATTCAATCCGCCATATTTGTCGGTAATTATGTCAAATTTCCAACCCAAGCCTACTTGATCCTCTAGTAAATCAATGCTTGTAATGCTTATTCAGAGGTATTGTGATGACTGGAAATCTTGGAAATTTAACAATTGCCCTTACAATTTTCACATTCAAAAATCCAAAAATTGGGGTTCTAATTGGAAAATGGTAACCGGTAGAGTCATTTTGAGCCAATCACAGACAATTAAAAAATAAAAGTTACCTGTCGGGGGTTTTTCGAAATTGCGATAAATAAATAATTTGCATTATGCGCTTCTTTTTAATCGCAGTGTTTATAAAAATGCATTAATTATCGAATAAATTGTAGGTTGATGGACAGAATGGTATAGCCGAAGGTATGACCGTTGTTGCAGCATTACAACCCCAAGACATACAATTAATCCAAACCGAACCGGATAAATCGAAAGATAATACCGGTGTAACACCGGTGGCATTAATAAAAAGTGAAATAACAACAAAAGATGAAGATAATAATGGTGAAACGGCAAATATTATAGCAACATCATCAGCATCGAATGCTTGTACAACAAATACGGTAACAATACCAGCACAATATTTACAGAGTGCTACCAGTGTTCAAGAATATATACAAAAAATGCAACATGCTACAACATTACCGTTAAGTTTGCAACAATTTTTAAAATTCAATAATCCGGAAATTAAACGCGAACAAATCAATGATGATGGTGTAATTGAAACGATAAATATCCAACAGGACGAACACGATTCGTTAATATTGAATGATGTTGATAATAATGATAATAATAATAGTACTAGTAATAATAATAATAGTAATAATAGTAATAATAATGGTGGTGGTGAGAACGATGAGAATCCGGATGATCCGGATGGTAAAAACAATAAAAAGAAGAAGAAATATAAGAAGAAACCACCAAAACCAAAGAAACCAAAACCGGGCCAAGTTCATATAGCTACAGCATTAGATGGTACAACATTGTTTTGTTGTCCCGAATGTCATATGGCCTATCCGGAAAAGGAATTATTAGAACAACATTTAATTGGACATAAAATTGAACGTCGTTTTATTTGCGATATTTGTGGTGCTGGTTTGAAACGTAAAGAACATTTAGAACGACATAAATTAGGACATAATCCGGAACGGCCGTTTGTCTGTTCAGTTTGTATGAAAGGTTTCAAACGTAAAGAACATTTGAATTTACATTTTGTTATACATTCGGGTGAGAAAACGGAAATTTGCGGTGAATGCGGTAAGGGTTTCTATCGTAAAGATCATTTACGTAAACATGCACGTTCGCATATAACACGCCGTGCTAAAGAACAAGCTGAACGTTCACAAAATCAAATTATTATCAAAGAACCAACAACAACACAAGTCACAATACAGGTAATTATCCGAATTATCAACGAATTTGATTTAAGTTTAATTTAATCCTATTAGGTACCAACATCACAGATGCAAATACCGGTACAAATCCAAGTACCACAACATCATATACAAGTTACATCAAATTCTGAAGAGGAATCGAACCAAGTTAGTACCGTTGTATTACCAACAGCTAGTGAGGGCATTATATTACCACAAAATTAATAATACGGATAATAAGTGATCTTAAAAAAGGTAATATTGTTGGATTAAATTTTTATATAATGAAGAGAAAACAACAAATTTCTATATGTATATATTATTATTATTATTATTATTATAATCAAATATTTATTCATAGAAGTGTACTTTTCTGTTTATAACAATTAATCTAATTTTACAACTTGAAAATATTATTAAATGTTCTAAAAATCGTATCAACTGTAATTATAACGTGTGTCGCAGCTCGTTTGTGAGCGTAAGTCGGCTTCTTATTTCGACTCGGTAATCTGCATTACCGACAACCTACTCAAATAAGAGAATGTCGGTAATGTAGGTTATAAAGTTGAAATAAGAAGCCGACCTACGTTCAAAAGTAGCTGAACTAATACACCCTGTAGATGTTATAATTACAGTTATGATTACGATAATTTTCGAAACTTTTATATCGATTGAACTGGCAATTGTTGGATTTATTTATTTTTTAACACACAGTATTACGAATTTATTTATAAAATTAAAGCAACATTTAAAATTTGAATAATGCAGCTGTTATTTTGGGTTTTTTTTTTATTGAAAGACAAACGACTCTCTCATTTTGTTTCAAACAACTTGATTATAATGTCACCATCATCATCATCATCATCATTATTATCTTTTAAATTGTACAAATTTTAGTTTCATCGGTTTGGGTGTATATACATATTTATTATCGTTATTATCATTATTATTATTACTAGGTAATTAAGTTTATTTCAACTTATAGCCAGGGTTGGTAATACTAGAAATTCAACGGTTTTTCTTTTTATTAATCGAAGGAAACTTGATTTTATGGTGTAGTGTTTATATCTATTATTATTATTATTATCATTAATTAATTGCAAAAAAACAGTAAAAAAATGATAAAAATTATAAAAAGATTGTGATTATTATCATTATTACTATGATTGTAGTTTATTAACTTAAAGAATATACGTAATTTAGTTTAACAAATGTTGAATATTTTGGATTGAAGTTCTTTTCTCTAAAAAATAAATTTGAATCGAGATTGATAATTTTAGAGAGAGTTGAGGTGAATTGTATTTTTTTATACTACTGACATTTCTTGTATTTAAACCAATTTGAATAAATTCATGTTCTTTTCTTTTCACGAATCTTTAAATTCGACAATTAAAGGGCTGATTGGCGCCATAATTCAAACGCGAAATCATCCCCTTACCCTCTATAATATCCAACAATGGCCGCCACCACCGATTGTGTCACTATTTAATTACATTGAGCTTTGGTTAAATCAAGACAAAAAAAAACAGAACAATTATGGTAAATTAGTCGAATTTAATTATAAATATTTAGATTAATTTAGATTTTTAGTGATTGTTGATAAAGATCAACGAAATTGTGTGTAATGATGAATTTCTCACCGTTCGGCGGTCATTTCCCGACTGCTATACCGGCAATCCATCAATTCGCAGCGAAATTCACTCAGGATAATCCGATAACGGCAACAATTAATCAAAGTGGTGGCGGCGGTGGTGGTTTATGCACACCCCAAACTCAGGATAATAATAGTAATAACAACAATGATAATAATGCTAGTAATAATAGGTATACAGTCAATGGGATACCGACGTTCACACAACACCATCCGCCGGTGGTAGCGCCGCCACCACCACCGCCACCGACTGTACCACCACTACCAACAACACAACAAATTCTAACCAATAATTCCAACAAATACCACAATAATTATATCAATCAATATGGGAATAACCCAAATTTACGCCAACAACAACCACAACAACAACAACAACAACCAGATAATAAACGACATACGTACGAACAACAACAACAACAAGAATTAGCCCAAGAATTGTGTGCAGCTATGCTACAACCCGATAAACAACAACAACAACAAAACGATAAGGTTGCTCTAATCGTATTCTCTAATTTGTTGCTATGACAACGTTGTTTTATAATGGAACTGTTGTTATAGTAACGAATCGAAGTTATAGAATAGGTACAAATGATTTAATTTTTTTTGTAGAATAAAGATGAGAATGAACGCCGCCACCAATTACATCCGAATCCGGCGGCGGTAGCTGCAGCAATGCCGACAGCATGGCAATCGTTAGCAACACCCGGATCAACGGTTGCTGATTATTTATCGCATTTACCGGCATCAACGCTACCATTGAGTTTGCACCATTTCTTGAAATATTCCGCTGAGAATATCAAGAAAGAAACTGTACAACAATTACACCACCACCACCACCACCACCACCACCTCAACCACAATAATAATAATAACAATAATAATAATGCAATAACTCAAGAAACAACAACTAATCTATTGCACAATAATAATAATAATAATTTAAATGGTTTACACCCAACAACAACAACAACACCAACACCGACAACATTATCGACGATTAATACAGCACAAATCCATAATAATAACAATAGTAATAGTAATAATAGTAGTAATAATAGTAATAATGTGATAAGTCCAAAGAAGAAGAAGAAGAAAAAACCGGAAAAGGAGAAGAAGCCCCGTCCGAAACCGGGTGAGATTCGTTTAACAACCGCCTTGGACGGTTCAACGTTGTATTGTTGTCCGGAATGCCATATGGCCTATCCGGAAAAGGAATTATTAGAACAACATCTAGTTGGCCATACATTAGAACGTCGTTTTGTTTGTGATATTTGTGGGGCTGGTTTGAAACGTAAAGATCATCTAACTAGACATAAACAATCACATAATCCAGAACGGCCGTATGTTTGTACAGTTTGTTTGAAAGCATTTAAACGTAAAGAACAATTGACATTACATTTTGTTATACATTCGGGTGAGAAACGGCATATTTGTACCGAATGCGGTAAGGGCTTCTATCGGAAGGACCATCTACGCAAACACACCAGGTATTAAACAATCGTATTCGCTAACTATCTTAGAGATTCGTTACCATAACAACATTGTCATGGTAATACACAATCGTATTCTCCAACTATTTAAGAGAGTCGTTACCATGACAATATTGTCATAATAATCGATCTTAGTATACAGAATGAGCCAAGTGGTTGGACGTTTAAAGACTTCAAATTGATGAAAGTTTCTGAAATTTGGTATGCACCCGTTTTTCCACCTGAACTACAGCTGGAAAATATTTTCGTTGTTCTATCAACCCCCGGTGTACGGGGTAGTGCACCCTACTTTCTTATTTTAAATGGAATCGTATATTTTTTATTCCATATTTAGATTCTATGGTAAAAATGAAATAGACTTTGATAACATGACCTATGGTCTAGCGTTAATAGTTTTTCAGGAATTTCGACTTTTTCTGAAAATTTTGCATTTGCAGTGTTTGATTGAAAAATTCATATGTTTGAAGATATTGTTGATAGATAATCCAAATTAGGAACTCCGATAGTTTAAACTATGTACTTTACGCCAGATTTTTCAGAAATGAATTATCTTTTAGCATTTAGCCGAAATTAATTTTTCTTTCAGCCAATTTTCAAAACGCAATATCTTTCTTAACTTAAATGGAATGGTATATTTTTCTTTACACGGTTGGATAGAAAATGAAATTCCACATCGAACTGTATTAGCAATTCCTATACCTATCGCTGATAGTTTTTCAGTTATTTAAGATTTTCAATTTTCAATAGTTTTTTCCCCAGTCTGAAATTGACTAGTGTCTAGTTGGCTATGACTTAATAATTCGCCTATAAAGAAAGACATAGGAGGCTTAGCAAAATGACATTAACTGTCACATTTGAGGTTAACAATGATTATTTTGTATGTTTTTTCAGCGATTTCAGCCAATTTTACATCAAAAGAAAATCCAATTAATTTTAATTTAATTATTTGTCAATTAATTCGATGATTTTTTAATTAAAAAATATAAAAACAATTAATTATTTAGACGTTAATTGTGACAGAAGGTTGTTTCGCCAAGCCTACTATGTTTTAGTATTTCGTTTCAGGGGGTAAATGATTAGAAATCGAAAATCTCGAATAACTGAAAAATTATCAATAGGTATAGGGAATGCTTATATGATTCGATGCAGAATTTTTTTCTCTGTCTAACCGTGGAAAGAAAAATATATCATTCCATTTAAAATAAGAAAGTTATGGCGCTTTGAAAATTGGCTGAAAGAAAAACTGATTTCAGCCAAACGCTGAAAGATAATTTAATTCCATAAAATTTAGCGTAAAGTGCATAGTTTGAACTATTTGATTTCCAAATTTGGATTGTCTAGCAATAATACTTTTCGAGATATGAATTTTTTAATAAAACACTACAAAATCAAAATTTTCAGAAAAAGTCAAAATTCCTGAAAAACTATTAACGCTAGACCATAGGTCATGTTATCAAAGTCCATTTCATTTTTACCATAGAATCTAAATATGGAATAAAAAATATACCATTCCATTTAAAATAAGAAAGTAGGGTGCACTACCCCGTACACCGGGGGTTGATAGAACAACGAAAATATTTTCCAGCTGTAGTTCAGGTGGAAAAACGGGTGCATACCAAATTTCAGAAACTTTCATCAATTAGAACTCGCTAAACGGCTCACTCTGTATACAAACAGTACTAATTGTTCTATTTTGAAGGTCTCATATTGCACGTCGTGTAAAAGCCGAACTATCCCAACAACAACAACAACAACAAACTAACAATAATCAACAGAATCTACCGATTCAAGTAACGACACCGAATCCAATCAGTCAAGGTATTTTATCTTAAAACAACCCAAATCGTGGACGAGTTTATTTCAAATCTTTATTCATTAATTATAAAACTACACATTCCATTAAATTTACTATTATTATTATTATTATTAGAAAAATCGAGTTGGCTGTGAAATTCTTTGATGAAAACCCAAATTGTGTAGTTAATGTTGGTAATACATTTGAATTTTAGAGGATCAAATTGTTAATTTGCTATTATTTTTCTATTGATTAGAAAAATTTGAAATAAACTCGATTAATATACAGAGTATTACTTTAATTATTTATTTTAACTATAGTATTGTTTTATCGGAGAGTTGATACGTTGGTTGTAGCTTTAATCGGATGATTAAATCGAATCAAACTACGGCCTACGTGTCAAATCTATTCTAATCGTGTAGATTTTGTTCTAATTTAATAAAAAGCGACTACCTCAATTTAATTTGGTTTAAATTACAAACTCTGTATATTTGTTTGTGTTTTTTTTTTGTTTATTTATTAGAATTTGCTTTAATCGAATAGTACAAAATTGTTGTTTTATTCTTGTTTTGTTTGTTCTTGTATTTTATTTATTTAATTTATTTTATAAATTCGCCAATACTTAATGATAAGCAATTATAAGTCTGCCATTTGTATGAAATATTAATGAAATAATTGCGACAAAAATTGAGAGTTTACTCTGAAATTGTGATTTATCCAAAATGAAATTTTAAGCAAAAAATTCTAAGAGAATCAATTTTATAACTTCCAAAGGAACAAAATTGTCTATTTTTCGGTTGTTTGATTTTGAACAGCAATAATTTTCAGTTGTGTTCTTCTAATTTTAATTAAAAAGAAGAAAGAAAGAGAAATTCTATTGTAGACACCATTTTATCACTTATATTCGATATAAAATGGTGGTAAATTATTATACGATATCATTACTATCAATATTGTGGATAATATTGAGAGGAACAAATATGTATTTTTTAGTAGCTAGAGTCTTGTAGGTACTGTTTAAAAATCAAAAAAAATCGCCCAAAAAAACGATAATTGTGTTGATGTTGTTTTGTTCGATTTTTAAACAATAATAAGAGGAATCAATACAGAACAAGAAACATATTTTTTATTATTATCAAAACGTAACAATATTGCTAATAATACTAATGATAATACATAATAATACTAATTAATAATAATAATAATAATGAAAAATAGTACAAACATGTATGCCACTGTATAATAATCTTTAAATTTAAGTCTTACATGTGTCTCTACCCAAAAAACAATTAAACAACACATTCTCTGATTAGTCATTAGTTTTATAGAAAGAATTTACACTTTAAAATTCCCTTTTTAATTATTTTTAACAAAATATTAAAACAGATCAAAGTTGACAATCTGTTCTGAATTTTCTTTAGAATAAAGCAATTTTCAAGTGTAAATACTTTGTCTATCCATATATCGCTTGTAGCCCAGAGCTTCCCATGTATTTGCTTTATTATTGTAATAATCACACACAAAAAAATTAATAAAATAAAACCAAAACTTATCAGAAATTTTAAATGTTCCGCCAAAATTCGGTACAATGATTCAAGTGCCATCTATCGAAAGTATGTTGAACTAATATAACCGTTAGTAGAGAAAATTTAGCAGAATTTCAAGATTTTCAATTCTATTGTTTTATTGCTTTATTGAATTGGGTTTCTATTTAATTATTTCTATTTAATTATTTTTTATTGTCATTTGAATTATATTTTTGTAGTTATATAAAGCGTCCTCTAGTGGCGATTATTTGATTTAAATTAACAGTTGGTATGACTGTCATGACGTAAGCGCGGGTATTTTGCGTTACGGCGTTACGTACTGGTTGAATTACGAAATTCAATTAACTTTCTAATTGTTGGAAATTCGAAAATTATTTCATAAAACTAGAAATTAAACCATCCCGATTTAATGTTCGATTGGGTCGACGGTAATTAAGGTAAGATTATTATTGAAATTGCGATTTCAAGGGTAAAGTGAGGTTATGTTGTACTGTTGAAATTGTTATTATTTTATTTCAATTTTTTCGAATTCTCTTGCAAAATATCAATATTTACAATTATATAGAAACGATTTGTTTTAGAAAAAGCAGAAAGCGTAATCGTTTCGAACAATTCTAAAAGTAGCACAATTTACAGTCTCCATACAGGTGATTACCGTTTTCTTGAATTTGGTGTTCAATTCCAATTTATTAATCGTATATGAATTCGAATTTTGTAGTACGCTTGGAAATCGAAAATTGGAGCTTTCCTTGACTCATTTCGAGTTCGAACAAGTCGAAAAATGCGGGTGAAATCGTATTGATTGATTCGAACGTATTTGGGGGCTGATTTTTCTGTTAATTCCACCTACAAGATTCGATTTCGATACGACTTACAATCCCCGAAAGCCCCATTATCTTAATTACCTTAAATTAATTGCACAATAATTGGTGATAACGACCGGTCTTATTGCGGCCCTTAAAAAATCTTATTGCTCCCATTTTTTTTTAATATTATAGCCAAAATTACATGGACGGCATTTAATCTACATTAAACTCGAAGAGAATTAGCAATTTTTGTGTTAATTCAATCGAATTACAAGCAATTTGACGCCCTAAAATTCGAAATCAAAGCGAATTGTCATTGTTAATGGAACAACAAGTAAAGGAAGCCCTCCTATTAATCAACAACAAATAGAATTGAGCGTTAATTAATTGATCATAGTCGAAATCGGATTGAATCGCATAATTTTCGATAATAAAATCCATAAAATCGATGTCATAACACATAAAACAACACCACCCCAACCTAAATCAAATGACCATGATGTTGTAACAATACGTGCTGTTAATAATTGATTAATTCCATAGATTTGTGCACCGTATGGATTAACAATACCATCGATTGTTGTACCACCGTTATTATCCAAATCGACAATTGTATGGCGCGGTCGATTGTGTAAACGTTTAAAATGGATTATTGTTAATGTGAATAGAGAGAAAGAAGCTACAATTTCAGTTTTAATTAAACAAATTAATTAAAAACTAATAATTACCTGCAAGTAGGTACATAACTCCGGTAACTAGGACGGCACTAATTTGATGTTGACATAGACCGAAAGCGCCAACTAATGCGGCACTACCTAAGATTATTAAACACACCAGTGCACAACTGATTGATAAATTTTGCATTCCTACAATTTCCAATAAAAGATTGTTTGTTTCTCTAAATTGAACAAGAAACTTACTGTGTTGCCAATCGGTTCTTGGTTCATATCCTCGGACACCATCACTACCACCCGATAGATAATTGACACAGGGTTGTACTTGCGGGAAATCGACACGGTTCAATAGCGAAATCTCGTCGTCTACAATCGAAATAAAATCAATACTCTTACGATTTTTATAGGGGTTTTATACCCGTTAAAGTTAAACATAAAGTCCAAATACCACCGTGCATTGGTACCAGAAACGCTAATAATTTGTCGTTAATTTCCTGTTGTTTCGTTTGTAAATTGTAGTTGTACGTTTGATTCGTTAATTTGCCAACAATACCGTCTAAAATCCATTTTAATTTGGCTGTTGTTTGGTTTTTTATAAACAAATCCAATTGGGCACGGTCCCAGGCGACTTCCTCCCAATGATCGGTCATTATAGCTGCACATAACATACAAGTTGAGCATGCTGTTAAAATTAACGTACCTAATAGAAAAAATACACTTGGATGCAATTGACAATTCCAATTATTCTCTTCATCTTGTTCGCTATTTTCCATTTGTTGTTGTAAAATTGAATCGTTATTATCGACAATTAACAGATCGTATTCGTCGTTGATTGGTTGGTGTTGTTTTTCGTATTGTTGGTTGTGTTGGTACTTCAGTTTGGTGAAGATTTTCTTGTAGATTCTCTTTAAAAAATCAATTTTTCTTGCGTTTATCACCACCTGGTGAATTTATCAATTAATTGAAATTAAATATTGATTTTTGTTGGTGTTGTTGTTGGAATTCCAGCGAAATCGATTTATAGTTGTAATAATCGTAGAGCATGTCAAGGTCTCGATTTTATTTATAATTTTCGGCCGGATAGCTTTCTTGAAAATCGCTTTGTCCTGGAAAATTCCATACTTTATTGTAAATACAAATAAACGACTAGATAGAATTACAAAGATTGTACGGTTTCGGTTACTGAACCGATTCGAATAAGTCCAGACACTTTTCTTTCAATTTCTATTCGGAAAATTAGCGAAAATGATTGGAATTTTGATAAAATCGAGTTCTATTTGTTAAAAATCGGCGACAACCGATTTAAAGTCGAGTTCTTCCACAAAAGACAGTATTCGTACGGATTCCCTTGCTAATCATGAAAACAATCGACTTGTTTTGTGAAAGGAGTTGCGGTTTTTATGTCTCTCCAGGGAAATGCTTTGTTGAGATGATATTTCATCGGTAAAGCTCTAAAATTGCGTGGAAATATGCGAAAATGTGTAAAATTTGGATTTTATTTGGAAAAAAACGAGGGTGAAATCAGCAAATTCTAGCGAAATTCACCAGCGCATCCACCAAAATTGGACTATCAATTGAATTTTCACAACCGACAATAATCGGTCTAAAATTGTGTGGAAATACGGGGATTCTAGTGGAAATTCACCCGGCGCATCCACCAAAATTGGCCTGCACCATCAAATCGAATTTTTCTAATAATTATGCAATTTGCAATAAATATGAAGAAATCGATTATAACTCGAATTTATTAGAATTTAAATTGCCGGTACGTTTCTAAAATAGGGGTGTTATTGACATTATTCAAAACGAAATTAAATGCGAAAGGTTAACTGAAACGGCAGCAAAAAGAGCAACCCCTATTCTGAATGTCTGTCACGTTTTACCACCCAACCCAACCCTCTATCGCCATATATTTGGAGAAACTTACTTATATTGTCGTCTCAATTTCTTTGTGGTTGTCCCCGATTTAATTCGAATGGATTAGAATTTTTACGAGGATTTCGCACTAGAAGGGTTGAAATTCGATTAGTTCTAATCCAAGTGGTGGTTGTAAAACGACTGGTTTTACCGCTATGCGTATCTTGATTCTTATAAGGGTGGTTTGTTCGGTTGGTTAGCGTCGGCGCCACTCTACCACCCCCATTTCTACCAATTTTGTTGGTTTTTCGACAAATTTTTTAATAATTTCCATTAATTGATTTGTATTTAATTTCAGATGGCCGGCATTGAAATCGATATAAAGACAACAGACCATCAACAATTATATAAACAGGGTGTACGTGCTTATATTTTACAAGATTACGATTCGGCCGTACGGGCGTTCAGTCGTTGTTCCGAATTATTATCATTGGAATATAAAGATGAACAACACGATACATTAGGGGATGTTTATTTGTATTATGGTAAATCATTATTGGGGCTATCTCGGCAAGAATTGGAGCCGTTAAATGAGAATATCATCAAGAATGATGACGATGAAGACGATGATGATGATGATGATAATAAAGAGGGTGAAGATGGGGAGAATGGGGAAGATAGTGGCGGTGGTGGCGATAATACGAAACAAAATACAAATGAAGATAACGTTAATAAACCGAATGAAGACAACGGAACTAGTGTAAACGGTGGAGATAGAAATACTGAACAGAAATGTAATAATTCAACAATTTTCGATTATTTTAATCTAAAATTCATCGAATTCTAGCTAATGAAGAAGAGAAAGAAGACGAATTAACCGATTTACAAGTAGCCTGGGAGGTGTTGGAATTGGCGAAAGAAATCTTCACGAAACGCGGTGATAATGGTAAAGGTAGTTTAGCTGAAACGTTAATCGTATTGGGTGAAGTATCGTTAGAAAGCGGTAATTTCCAAACTGGTATCGATGATATCCGTAACGGTTTAGATTTACAAAAACAATTATACGACAACGATAATCGTACAATAGCCGAAACTTATTACAAATTAGGTACGGCCCTATCGACAAATCAACAAATCGACGAGTCAATTGAACAATTCGAAAAATCATTACAATCATTACAATTACGTTTGGATAATTTGAAGAAAACCAGTGATGATGTTAAAGATGAAATTAAGGAGATTGAAGATTTAATACCGGAAATTGAGGAGAAGATTACTGATATGAAATCGTATAAATTCGAGGTAATTGTTGTTTTTTATTATTATTAAAAAATATTGAAATTTGTTTGTAGTTGTTGAGGAAAGATGAAAATATCGATGATAAATTAGCAACATCATCATCGACGACAACAACAACAAAACCCAATGATATTTCCCATTTAGTTAAACGTAAACGTCCAGTTGATGACGATAATCCAACAAACGGTAATGATGAATTGCCAGCCAAAAAACCAACACTCTAAATTTGGGGGTGATCCGTTTCCATTAAGAATTTTGTATTTAATTTAACTTGTAATAAATTCGTCTTTATATCTGGCTAGCTTTCCTCATCCAGATCTTTAAACACAACAATGTAACGTAGAGGATTTGTATTATTCTTGTTACTACAATTCAAATTATTTTTAGATTTTTAGATTTTTAGAAAATTAAATCGAAATTGTAACCCGTTAGCAGTAAATTGGTGGTGAACATGAAGATGGTACCGGAATTTCTTGTAATCTTTCTCAACACTTTTGTATTCGGTATGATTTGTGAACGGTTCATGTACACGCTAACTGTACTCAATAGAATCCACGGTATTATCATCAGGATGTTCTCCTACAAGAACAAATCGAATTCTAATCGAAATTCTAATAATTCGTTACCCGTTCGAATCCTTTGAGTATCATTCCGGTTGTAATGCCGATTAAGATCAGATCGAGAATCGAAAATACCAAAGTGACGCCCGTGTAGTTGGCGTCGAATTGCAATTTGGCTATGGAAAAGACGCCGATCACGCCCCACAGGAAGACCGATAGGAATTTCTGCGTCTTCTGTTGGTACAACGAGATTTCGGAGAGTTTCTGTAACACGATCGATGTCATCTTTTTGTCTAACATTCAAATTGGCGAAAAAACGATTAATTTGTCAATATCGCACAGGCCTACTGTTGTTGTGCGAGATGGAAATTGAAAAAACAAAATGAAACTTCCGTTTCATACAATTTTCGGACCGATATTGAAACGAAATCGATCGTACATTAAAGCAACGTGTTCGCTACCGGTTTTCGGCAATTTATCCGGAATTTACACGGCAATTTTGAGCGTTTTGGGGGTTATTCTAACGGCTAGTGATCTGATTCGATTGATCAAATGCGGGCCGGTTACGGACGATTGTCAAAATTCCCGCAGATTTCTCAAATATCACGTCGAGAGGGATTTAAAACTATTCGGATTGTTCTTGGGACTTCAACACGCCCTACTGCTACTCATCGGTGTGATTATCGTGAGATCTAATTATTAATTCGATAGAAACGTTAGAAATTCTAATTGATTACAGAAACATCCGGTATTGTTTCTGCCATTTCTGATATTCAACAGTTTCACAATAATCGTGGATATTTTCAATAATTTATTGAGGAATTCGAATGATTGTACGACCGTACCGATAGTGACGATCATTTTCTCGATTTACAATTGGACGAGTATATTCTGTACGTTCTGGAAGATGTTGAATTTGTGCGATTATTAGACGATGGGCGAATTTGAATTGCGCGCCCATTCTCCGCAAAATGGCCACCAAACTGGAGGGAATTTCAAAAATTTACAAACGATACAATAATTAAATATTGCACTATTCTAATAAATTAACAAAAATTTGTATTTTAATTTCACTATTTAATTACTTCTATTTGTCACAATTGCTCTCAAACTTGCAATAAGTAAATTTTGGTAGTAAAAATGGTGGATGCGCCGGGTAACAAATTTAAAATTATTTTAACTTTTACAAATTTTGAGATAATCCAACGAATTTGGTGTCATTTTGAAGAGAATTCACTCTATTTTACAGCCCAATACCCATTGAAACTTTATAATTTGTGTGTGGGGTGATTTATTAAGAAATCCTTGGATGGTACAAATGGTGGATGCGCCGGATAAGAAGTAAACTTTAAAGTTGTTATAATTTCAACAAATTTTGAGATAATTCAACGAATTTGGCATCATTTTAAAGAGAATTCTATTTATTTTACAGCTCGGTATCTATTATTTGTCACAATTGCTCCCAAACTTGTAATTAATAAGAAAATTGACTTAAATTTCGCTCAAAATTATGGACAGTCTAATTTTATGATTGGTATCAGTTCATATAGTTTTTGAGAAATATATCCAAATATAGAATTAAAAATTATAATTGAAATTTAATTCGTAGTTTAATATTAATTGTAAAATAAATTTGTGGTACAAATGGTGGATGCGCCGGGTAAGAATTTAAAATTATCATTATTTCTACAAATTTTGAGATAATCCAACGAATTTGGTGTCATTTTGAAGAGAATTCGCTCTATTTTACGGCTCGATACTTATAGAAAATTTATAAATAGTGTGTGATGTGATTTATTGAAAAATACTTTGGCGGTAAAAATGGTGGATGCGCCGGGTAAGAAGTAAAATTTAAAATTGTTATAATTTCAACAAATTTTGAGATAATTCAACGAATTTGGTGTCATTTTAAAGAGAATTCTATTTATTTTATAGCCGGATACCTATTTAGAATTTATAATTTGTGTGGGGGGTGATTTAAGGAGAAATACTCTAAGAAAATTGTTTTATCTTCGAAAACAATCACCACAATTGGAATAATTCTGGACGATTTGAGTAAATATTCGATGGGTTATGGTGGAGCTTTAAAATTCCACCCCTCGATCATCCCTACTAGAATTTGGAGGGTTAATCAAACCTATTCCGCAATCGAGTGAGGTGCAACGGAAAATTTAGCAAGTCATTTAGTCGACTTACAATTATTTAAAATAAAATTGATCGAATTAATTAATTAATTGTGGTTTCATTTGAAAATTACGATTTTAAGTTGTTTTTAAATTTCGAAGATTTGGCGACTTGGCTGTGGAAATTTGTTTAAACAAGATTCGATTGTCGTTTGTTACTTTTTCAAAAAATGGCGAATTCTTCGAAATTACCGACAATCCAACAAGACGAGGTACTTTCCAATTTAATTCAATCCAATTTAATTAAATTTAATCAATTTTTAGTGCAACGAAGACGATAAAGAACTTCAAATCGAATTGGAGAATCTCGTACAACAGATTATTGTAATTATTCCACTACCACTCTAATTTAAAATTTACAAAATTGTTTTTTTAAGGAAAATGATCCGAAAGTTGTACCGAAAGCTCTAGACGATTTGAAACAATTAATCCAAAAATCAATAAAATCGACAATTCTAACAATACCGAAAGTATTAAAACATCTATCGCCGCATTATAATCGTTTGAAACAACAATACGAATTGATTAATGATGGATTATTGAAGAAACACTTGTCTGATATTATATCGATATTATCATTAGTTGCAACAACAACAACCAATGATAAACAATCAAAGACATACGATTGTTTAGATTATTGCCTAAAAGGTAGTGGTAATTTATTGGAACCAAACTGGTATATTAACGAATACATAAGACAATTAGAGTATGAAATTGTGGATCAATGGTACGATTCTAAAACAAATCGTCAAACATTATTGCCGTTAATAAAACAGATTTTAAAGAGTAATTCAACAAACAATGACCACATCCATACTTGTGATCTATTAACTGAAATCAATCAATTGGAATTATTCGATAATTATATAACGAAAGATAATTATTACGGTATCACGATTTATCTGAAGAATTGTCGCAAATACGTCGACAATTACGAATTCACAAAAATCCAAAATTTACTATTCGACATTTACAAGAAATTCAACGAATATTGCCAAGCTTTGATTATAGCAATACAGATGAACGATACGAAAAAAGTCGAAAGTCTCTACGGGAATTCCCAAAATCCCCGGATTTTATACCAAATGGCGTTCGTATGTGCGCGCCATTTGTACCAATTCAATCTACCGAATCTTAATGACGATAAAATCCGTTCGATACTCGACAACAATTATTTGAATCAATTCTATATCGAATTCGGCCGCGATTTGGACGTTTTAGAGCCGAAAACACCGCAGGATATCTACAAAAATTTGAACAATCACAGCGATATTTGCAGCGCCCGTGAGAATCTGGCCGCATCGTTCGTCAACGGTTTCGTTAATGTCGGTTTCGGTACCGATAAATTGTTGACGAATAAAAACAGCAATAATTGGATTTATAAAAATAAAGATTACGGTATAATGAGTACGGTAGCAACTATCGGTTTATTGTATTTATGGGATATTGATAATGGCCTATTGGAAATTGATAAATATCTCTATACGAATGATAAATTCGTCAAGTATGGAGCCATTCTAGCTATCGGCATTATCAATTGTCGTATTAAAAACGAATGCGATCCGGCTCTGGCTTTATTAAATGATTATATCGCTAATGATAATGATGATGATGTGGTGATTAGCGCCATTTTCGGTATCGGGCTAGCTTACGCGCGTACAAATCGTTTAGACATCATCGATTTATTGTTGAAGAATATCGGGAAATATCAAAATAACTGGAAGATTTTCAGTACAACTACCCTAATGTGCGGTTTAATATCGTTGGGTTATAGAAACGACACCCTATTTAAAACAATAACGGATAAATTGGCGCAATTTCAAGATTTAGAAACAACAAAATCACCGTTTCTATTACTGACAATATTGGGCGTCTCTTTGTGTTATTACGGCAGTAAAGAATCGGTGGAAATCGATTTGAAAGAACCGATAAAATCGATTTTCGCGATCGTTTTGAAGATGTGTTCGTACGCAACAAGTGGCGATGTTTTAATAATCCAACAATTATTGAAGATTATCGAAAAACCGATAAACGACGATAGTGGGGAATTATTGAAGAAATCCCTATCGATCCTAGCGGTCGCTATAATCGTCCAAAACGACGATATTGGTACCGAAATGATACAACGGATTCTAACACAAATCTCCAATTATACCAACGATTCGATGGTGATAATCCGCAAAACAATACCATTGGCGATATCGTTATTATCGATTAGTGATCCGAAATTGAATTTAATCACGATTTTATTGAAATACTGCCACGATATCAACGATGAAATCGCCTGTAACGGTATTTTCAGTTTGGGTATAATTGGAGCCGGTACGAATAATCCGCGATTGTTGAAAATATTGAAACAATTATCGATCTACCATCAGAATCATCGCAGTCTTAGTCGGGACACGTTCGAATTGTTGATGATGATGATCCGTATTGTGCACGGTTTGATCTGTATGGGTAAAGGTACAGTCACTTTAAATCCGCGACATACGGACCAACAACTTTACGATCCGTTATCGATAATCGGTATTCTAATACCGATGTTTCTATTATTAATTGAGAAATCGCCGAGTTTTCTATTATTGAAACAACATTATTTCCTATTCACTATAGCGCTATCGATACAACCGAAATGGTTGTTGATTTTGAACGAGGACCTACAACAATTACACAAGAATGTACGTATTGGCGATAGTATCGATATTGTCGGTAAAGTTGGTATGTGTACACCGAAAACTATAATCGGTACACAACAACAAACCACCCCGATTCTATTGAATGTTAACGAGAAAGTCGAATTAATTCCGGATAATTGTAGCGAAATCGTCGATACTAATCTAATATTGGATGGTATTTGTGTCTTAGAAGAGAAGAATTAACTATAATTGATTGATTAGAATTTGTTAAATAAATTTAATTCTTTCTCGCGAATCATTTACAAGAACTATACAAAAAAATCACCCATATATACAGAGAATATTTACAAAAAAAAACGAATTAAATTATTATTTATAATAATAATAACAATTATAATAATAGCAAAAAACTATAAATAAATAATGATTAATCGACTAGTAGGGTAGAGAAGAAGAATTAGAGAAAAACTAAACGACCCGCATTTTGATTATTTGAAATAATTCGCTTATCAGTCGATTTGTTTTCTTCTTTTTTTATACAAAACAATATCTTATAATAGTAGTTGATTATAGAATTTCATAGAAATTATTTTTGCAACATATGATATTGAGCTTTCCGTTTCCTATGCGCCAACATATCATAAAATGGATTATGACTAATACTTTGTTTTAAACGTTGTATCCATTCGTTTTTCTCTTCATCACTACTAGCACTCATCCGATAAACGGTATGTTTACCTTCAACAACTTTACCTTCCGAATCGGTTTTACAAGCTTTGATAAAATCGGAACCACCACTTGCGTACAATTCAAAACAATGTTGTTTCTGTCGATCGGTACATTCACGTACGCTAATATTCTCTAATGGTATTATACCGCGTGGTTCTTTATCGGTTGTATATTCGAAATAATATAGACAATTGTCGTTTAAAATGAACCAACGACGTTTCCAACTTTTATAACGTCCACCCTGTTTCCATAACCAACCCTCTTTATCTGGATTGAAGAATGTATGCATCAGATCATTACCATCATCTTCGGGGATTTTAAACGGTTCAGCTTTTATACTTTCATATAAACCCTTAAATTTCGATAGAATTATAATAGAAATTACTAATTTTAAAATTAACTTACAACTAATAATTCTCTTGGTAGATCTTGTCCTTGATTAATACCACGATTCATATTAATAAATTGTTCTATTGTTGGTTTATCTTTAACACTAGGATTATGTAGACTAGTATTTAACATAATTATAGCAAATGATAATACATAACAAGTATCGGAATTTTCGAAAATATTATTGTCACCTTGACAATCGCAATAACGTTTAGCGAAACATTCCATCATACGGTCGATCTTTTGGGCCTCACCAGGTAGACGAAAACTCCACAAAAATTGTCTGTAATTCACAATTTTCTTAGCAAATAATTTAGAATTTTGGAAAATTAACAAACCTTAAAGCTTGTACTAGAATTAAATCGGTGAAATCGTGTAAATCAACGAAAGCTTGCAACACTTTCTCGTTGAATTCGTTTTTCTCGCCCAGATAATCACCGATTGCTGTTTTATTTAAACCTTCACCTTTATGCAAGAATTGCGCCACACTTTCTGGCGTGTCTTGTAATAGACCTTTTTCGATTAGATATTCGATACCTTTCTTCGGGTCCATGTTAAATTTTTTACGCCCAATCGACATCATTTTGGTTTTATTACTATTTTTACCATCATCATTCGAGTCCAATGACTCCATCTCCGATACCACTTCGCACAATTCATCTTTTAATTGCTACAAAAACCAACGAATAAACCAATATTAGAAAATTGATATAGCAATTTTTCAAAACTAACAATAAGCCAAATTCCAAAAACAAACAAACTTTCAAAACAAGCATTAGTTTCCAAAATCAAACAAATTATTCTAAGATACAAAATAACGATTTCCAATTGGCTTCAATTCGAACGAAAATTCTAGTTGGAAATCGTTACTTTGATGCGAATCAATCGAATTAAATCAAATTAAAATCAAAAACAAGACAAATGTGATGGAAACAAGAACAAGATGAAAGAATTTGCAATCTTACCCCCGTTGAATATAAATATGAACAACAACAGGGAAATAAACCGTAAACAATGTACGAGGCACAGATACGTAAACACGAACACATCAGAGGACGGATTAACTTAAATATAATACAATTTTATTTTATTAATTCATTGAAATAATAATAATAATAAAAATANAATTCGAACAGAACTAGAAACTAGGGTTGTGCTAACAATTGTTATTTGAATGATAATCGCATATAATTTTGTTTAAATTTAAATTAAATTAAACGATAATAATGTTAAATAGAAAAAAATATCGTACCGATGCTTTAATTCGTGATAAAGTTGATAAATCCCATACACTTTTCGATGTTTGTTCACATTTCGAATGTTTACTTTTTTTCATACGTTTCAACGAAGAAAACCAATTTATTACATTATGATTATTATTATTATTGTTATTATTATTATTTTGTACACTTAATGAACCTTTACGGTCATGTCCTAATGTCGTATAGTACTGCATGGCACTTTGGTTTTAATTTAATTTGCCGATTTGATTTGAAACAAACGAAATAAAATTTTACAAAATTCTTTCAGGTTTTCATACTGACAGACACTTGATACAATTTTTTAATCACATGGCACACAAATTGATAATTAGTTGATTGAAATTCCCATAATTGCTGTAATTAATCAAATTATAATACGATTAATGAAAATTTGTTCATATTTTCTTCCAATTCCAATTATTTATCAAATACTAGAATATTATTAAAATTTTCCCATATTTCTGAGAAAATACCGATTTCAATAGAATTCTTATTAGAAAACAACTCGATTAACTTAAAATTATTGAATTTATAATCAATTTACAAATACACGTGGCTTCAATTCACGTGTTATAACCATATAGACCTTTAATAACAAGGCACGTTTTATATCAACATTTATTTGTCTTCGTTTACAAGGCTATTTTATTTGTTTAAATGTTTAAATTAGAATTTCTAATTGAAAAACTCTACTCTACATTACAATCGATCTGTCTCGTCTACTTTAAAAATGTGAATAAGGACTTTTGACCTGTTTTCCATCAACTTTATCAGAGCACTACCAATTCCAAGTGGTGTCTAGATGACGGTCTAGGGGAAATTAAGGGATGAACCAAAAAAATTATAAAAGAACGGAAACCACCAGCTGTATTCTCTAACTTTTAGGCGATAAGATACGTTGTCATGGTATCGAATCGCCAACAAGTTACAGAATACGTCTAACAATAAGACTAAGATAATTCTCAAGGGTATTTCCTACTGTTCTTGAAACTCACACGTGGTTATTGTAATTTTATTCGAATAAAGCACGATCTAATAACGTGTATTTCCCCGGAAAACCGTGAAACAATTGAAAATATCAATTATTTAAAACCAAAACGAACAATTCAATTCAATATAGAATTATTCATAACTCACGCAATAATACCGTGTGCAATTTTATTATTAACAAATTTAAATTTAGACTTGCACACAACAACAATAATAATAATGAAATCTGCAATTATTTCTAATTGAAACTAATTGTTGAAAAAAAGACGATCAATTGGAAAATTACTCAAATTAAACTGTTGTTGTGTGCAAGTAAAAATTTATTGATTTTGGCAATGTTTCAAAATAAAAATGGCGATAGTAGTTTTTCCTTTGATTTGTACCCATCAAATATAAGAAATCGAAAATTTCCAAACTTATTATGGGGGTAAATCTATTAATAATCCCCATACGAAAATAGTCGATCTAATTAAACTAACCGACTGTTGTATGTGGAAGTAAATAAGTATCGATTGCAAAAGGTCACCAGACTATAATCTATACAGGGTGATTTACCGAAATAATAAAAATTAACGATTTGTAACTAGTTTTGTACGATTTTCGTACATACGGTTAGTTTTGTACGATTTTCGTACATTTTTTAACTCGAAATACCACAAATTTAATTTCCCACATTATTGCACTTAATTTTCCAATAATAACGACGAGGGGAATTACCGTTGTACACCCTGTATTCCCATTAAATTTCACACTAGTATAGACGAATATATTTTAAAAATAACATGCATAAATTTAGAAATGTATGAATTTTGGGAATATTAAAAAAATACAAAAATAATGGACACTGGTTGGTTTTCTATTTTAAAAACAAACACAACAAATAATAAACGATAAAAATAACAAAGGAATTCGATGAAATATAAATCTGGTAAAGTAATAAAATATTGTTTTATTTCTCCATTCTTATTACTGTACCTTATAAGTATTTATGTCTACCTATCTAATAAACAATATGCATTTCTATGAACACACCATAACGTAATCAATATGGTATTTATCATTGCCGGGGGCAAGGTGGACTACTAAATAAATAAATTGAAAGAAAAAAATACGGCAACAGAATACCGTATATCACCACACTACGGATTTCCCTCCAACATTCGTATAAATTCTTTAATGTAAATGTTTAATTCAAATCTCGCTTGTTTGCATTAATTCCTACTATTATTTTTTCATATTTTAAGTTATTTTTAATTATGATCGATTAATCTGTAATTAGTACGTCAATAACAACAATTGGACGTAATAGAAATTACGTAATTTTTCTAAAATCATCATCTAATCGCCACATGGAGCCTTGAGAATAAAGTTCGGGATTTTCTTAAAAAAAATAATAAAGAATGCAACAATATCCGGAACAATTTATGTTTCCCAGTAAATTTACTCTGAAATGATTCATAAAAACGTTTTGAATCATTTATAATCATCAACTTCGTCAATATTAATTCAAATGATAATTATAATGGAATTTCTCATCAAAAAATATGAACAAATTGTCCAACAAAACAAAAATAAATACCTATTCTTCGATTTTTTGTTTGATAATTTGCTAATTAATTCAAAACTATCGCACTTATCACAGATTTTTGCGTATTTTGTGTTAACAATAATTAATAATAATTAAATTAAAATAAATCACAATATTGTTGATTCGAAAACAAAAGATAACGGAACAAACGAAACATAAAAACAAAATAGAAACAACATCTTATCACCGACAACTATTCGAACAAAACTGACTCGACTTCGGTGGAAAATTGTTGTTGAACACATGCACACACGTCTCAAATTCTCGCCAAACAAAGATAGAGATAGATTGATAGAATTAAACAAAGACACCAATAGTTACATTATTTATTTATTTGTTTTATTCATTTATTTATATTTTAATTAAATATTAAATGAACCTTCAACTTTGACTATAAACACCTGGACTCGATCTGTCTATCGTTTATTTCCTAATTAAATGACCTCCTTTATTAATTAATGAAATTTCCAACAATAGTGGTTCGAATTTTAATCGGAAATTATCACAAACCGGATATAAAAATATCGTTAGAAACAGGGGAAGACCTTATCACCACCACCACCACCAGTACAAACCGGATGTTACCCATTTATCAAAACTGACCAATCGTACAAACACAACAAAAAATGATAAGAATTGCTAATCCAAAAAAAAAATAAAACCAAATGCAAATTTACCATAACACTTAAAGGTTACTTCACACATTTACAAATCAAATAATAACAATTATACAACAATAGTAGGCCATTGGAGTAAATTCGTAGAGTCGCAGCTTAACTCATAGACTACTACTACTACTCATTGTCGTATTGTTCAATGAAAAACAAACGACCCTACGTACAAGCAACTATGATTTGATTTTAATACAAAAATAACGCAATATTATCATTTGTTAGAGATGTGATCATAAAATCTGTTACTAAGCGCATCTTTATTTATTAATAAAAAAAAACAAATCGAGTCATCTATTTATAACAAATACTAATAGTCGTCATTTATTTAATACCAACCATAATCGTAGGTGAATGAATAACAAAAAAATGACAATCGTTGTCATGACAATAATAGCGAACAATAAAACAATAAAAAAAAAGAAAGATTTCCGGCCAACTTTGTTATAATTTAAATCTCTAACAATTACGAATAAATAGAGCATTTCTATTCTACTCTATTGTTAATTCTATTATTTTTTACCAATAAAATAATTAATTAAACAATAATTAACGTAGAATAGCAATTGTTAGCTAATTTCCCATCACATTTACGCACAACATTAATTACTTATTTACCTTTAATTACGATAATAAAATGCACAATTGTTTACTTACTTGAATTTGTAATAAAAGTTCAGTCTTTCGTCGTCTGATATCAATTAAAATCTTCTGTTGTTCAGGTGTCAAGTCTGCTATGGAAAAACAAACAAAAAACCAATAGTCAACTTGATTTCTATTTCTAATTCGAATTATTTCTAATTAGTATCAATTCTACGATTTCTAATTAGAATTCTCTATGAATTCAAATAAATGGATTTCAAATCAAATCAATTAAAGGAAAACATACCTGCGATATTGAATGTATCTAAAGCAGTTGTTCCCATTGCCACTTGAAATTAAATTATTTAAAGTCTTTGCTTTTTTCAATTAAAAATTAATTAATTTTACTTATTTTTAAATTAGTTTACATCAGGTACAAAGAAAAATCAACATTTTCCTTTATGTTTGTTTCTAATTAAATTAAATATTGAAAAAAATTAATTGAAACGATAACAAACCACCATATTGGAAATGTCACCGTTATTTCCAACCAAAAAAAACTAGAAATAAACGAAAATCCCCAAATTTAAGGCGCGCGATTTAAATATTCTTATAGGTTATTTGTTGAATTTTCTACAGTTTTTAAAATTTGTAAATAAACTAGTAGATGTGATTGGAATTTATTGAGATTTTCCTTATTTTTATTATTGATACAATTTGTTTTTATTGTTGTTAATTATTGGGTTTATCATTTTTAGGTTAGGTTTTCCAAGAATTTGTTTCGCTGGTTGTTACAAATATTTAGATTGGATTTATTAGACAAGGTCTTCAGATAATCTTATTGTTAAATATTCCAATACGGATATAAAATTGTAGTATAATTATTATTGAGTGAAGATCTAGAGGCGCGACTGTTATCATGACGTTCGTTCTTATCTGATAAGATCTTTAATCGTTTAATCATTTAATGATTGAATCATTCTCATTTCCAGTTGTTTACTACAATTATTATCGATTGGGTTGTTCATTCTACAAGTAAATATGGCTGATGTGATAGAGAAACGGCCAAAAGTTTTGGTAACAAGTCCGGACGTTCCGCAAATCGGTTTCGATACATTATCGCTCTTCTGGTAATTTACAATAATTGTTCCAATAACGATAATAATCGTGACAATTGCAGTGAAATCATTGTAACCGATGACAATAGCCGGCAATCGATTTTGGCTAAAGTCGCCGGCGTTGATGGCATCTTTTGGGCGGCTCCGGTACGTTTGGACAAAGAAATCCTCGACAAAGCCGGCAATCAGATGAAAACGGTTGCCACAATGTCCGTTGGCTACGACCACATCGATACTAGTGAATTGAAGAAAAGGGGCATCAAATTGGCGAATACACCGGTAGTTTTGGACGATGCCGTCGCCGATGCTGCGGTGTTATTATTGTTGGCCGCTTCGAGACGTTTACACGAAGCCCGACTCAAAATCGAATCGTAAATCGTCTAATAATTCATTATTGAAATGACGCAATTTATAAATTTTAGGAATCAATGGGAAAAAGGTCTGCAATGGATGTTGGGTCGGGATATTGCCGGTTCAACTGTCGGTATTGTCGGCTTGGGCCGCATCGGCCAGACTGTTGCGAAACGCCTGAAAGCCTTCAATGTCGCTAAATTCCTATATTCCGGCCATCGGGAGAAACCGGAAGGTAAAGAACTGGGCGCTGAATTCGTCACGTTCGATGATTTATTGAAAAATAGCGATTTTATTATCGTAACTTGTCCGTTAACCGACGAAACCCGGAATATGTTCAACGATACGGCTTTCAATAAAATGAAAAAAACCGCAGTTTTCGTTAACGTCAGTCGTGGATTGATTGTCGATCAACAGGCGTTAATTCGGGCGTTGAAACAAAACAAAATCTACGCAGCTGGCTTGGATGTGATGACACCGGAACCGATCAATCCCGACAATGAATTATTGAAATTGCCCAATTGCGGTATTATTAACCAATTTTAAAATCAATTATCAATTTTAATCGTTTATTTGTAGTTTTATTACCGCATTTAGGTAGTGCTACAATCAATACACGTAACGAAATGGCCAAATTAACCGCTCAAAATCTAATTAACGGTATCGGAGGGGGCCCCATGTTCACTCCCGTTGATTTGGATTGATTCAAGACACGATAAGCACACCCATAAAAATGTATTTTTCTTCAATTCATTTACAAGAATATTGTCAGATTTCTTCAAATAAACAATAATTTGGACCGTTTTTGTTTTAATTATTTCAACATAAACCACTTTTGAATTCTAAAAACGTATGTTCAGTTACTGAAACTACAACGTTCTTCTGTTGATCTCTTTTCCAATACCAAAATATCGTCACAACAATCATTAGAATGATTAAAATCAATAGAATAATTGTGATAATTAATGTGGTTGTATTTAAATAGTCGATAGAGAATTGATTTTGATAAATTCGACAATTCGATTCTTGTTCATCATTACCGGATGGACAATGAATTAAACCATCACACCATAAATCCGAACTGATACAAGCACCCAATTCCGGACAACTGGAAAATTCCGTTAAAGTTGCTTTTAATTATAAAATTTACAGGGTGTACAACTTTATGGACGTAGGTCAGCTTCTTATTTCAACTCTATAAGCTGTTGAAACAAGAAGACGACCTACGTTCTCAAAGTCATAGGTTACTGCGAGCTGAAATATATGTTGTATACAGAGTGAGCCAAGTGGTTGGACGTTTAAAGAGTTCTAATTGATGAAAGTTTCTGAAATTTGGTATGCGCCCGGTTTTCCACCTGAACTACAGCTGGAAAATATTTTTGTTGTTCTATCAACCCCCGGTGTACGGGGTAGCGTTCCTACTTTCTTATTTTAAATGGAATGGTATATTTTTTATTCCATATTTAGATTCTATGCTAAAAATGAAATCGACTTTGATAACATGATCTATGGTCTAATGTTAATAGTTTTTCAGGAATTTCGACTTTTTCCGAAAATTTTGAATTTGTAGTGTTTAATTGAAAAATTCATATGTTTCAAGATATCGTTGATAGATAATCCAAATTTAGA
>JACDRQ010000089.1:0-181716 GCA_013841215.1 Hycleus cichorii
TTATAATTTTGTTAATTGTCTCGTATTTTTTTATCAAAAAAGTCAACAAAAACTTCAATAATTTTGCGTAATTTATTGTATAAAAAGGTTAAAAGATGGACGTTGTTAAAGGAGGCTCTACACCAACAGTTATGTGTAGACGTTATAATTAGAGTTAGGATCTACAGTCGCACAATAACAATTTCAACTGTCAAAACTTACCAGTGACGTAATTGATTTAATATTCAAATGATTTGCAATTTACTTGTAATTAATTAAATATAAAAATAATTTCCATTATTAGTATTTAATATTAGTAAATTGATTTAAAATTATGGATAATTGATAAATTTGTGCCTAATATTTCATTTATTTTCGAGTATAAATCGTCTGTTTATTAACCTAAACAAACTACAATGAGAGAAAAGTAGTGGGGAAAACAAATCTATCAAAAATTCGCTAAAATCAAACAGCTGCGTTTTAGCGATGACGTCGCTAAGTCAAACGGATTATCACAATTGGCCGACAACTTTTCTAAATTCTGTTGCAATCAATACAGAGCGTTTTGCCATAAAACCGAAATTCATGTGCCGCTCTTGTCAAACTTTTCAGGGATTAGATTTGACAGTGCCCCAAAAAAGTGCCGAAATCCTAATTCTAGTTATAATTTAACGCTCTGCAGTTTCATGAGAATAAATTAAAATACAATGCCTACTCCTTACCCAACTTGAGATTTTAACTGACATAAATATTATCAGTATATAATGGTGCTAAATTTTCAAATGCACCTTTCTTATCAAATATTTGACAAAGAGCGTTGTAAAACTTATTTGGAGTTGCTAAATCTGCTATCAAATAGAAAAATTAATTAAATTGCACAATTTAGGATGAAATACAAAATTGTTAGTGTATGCACTGCTTTATTATGACCTCATGTCAGTCTCCCATTGTAATTTTCTGGCTCTCTCAAATTCATTATAAATCGTATTTTACCATCTCTCTTTGATTTTTTGACAGATGTTCAACTCGTCCACGGTAACTTGATTGAACGTGAATTAGTTGCATTTTAATGTGTGTTAATTACTCTTTTGTGACTGAAGATGCAAAATGATTACCCTTCATCAACAATAAATTTGATAAAGAAACAGTTCTTATCAACAGTTCCAATTGAAGAAATTAGTTGGCAGGTATAATTCCGATGTCGATATTGAACATAACCTAACTTTTTTTTAATTTAAATTTAAGGAATTTTTGATAGAAGATGCAAACAATTTACAATTATTGATCGATAATACAGTTGGTTTGGATTATTTAATTAAACATCCGATTAGAATTGATTATCAGAAACAATTTTTAAGACAGATTATCGAATATTTGGAAAAACAGGAAACTGTAAGTGATTATTGTTGTGTTTATGAACATTATGGTCGTTTGGTGGCGCTACCGGCGAATCCTACCAATTTTAAACATTATCTTCTGAATGATAACGGCGATAAAAGAATTGTTTTGAAGGAGAATTCGAATTTGATTTCGGACGGGACAACCGGCTTGAGAACTTGGCAGGTTTTATTTATTTTTATCCTGTATAGATTAAATTTTAATCTGGCCAATTTTTGCAGGCATCTCTTGCCATATCTGAGTGGATTTTGAAGAATCTGGAAATTTTCAACAATCAAATCGTACTCGAATTGGGTTGTGGTATCGGTTTGACCGGTTTAATCGTTTGTTTGCATTGTAAAATTCACGGTTATTATTTTACTGATTGTCATTCGATTGTGTTGAATCAGCTTTGTGAAAATCTTCGGTTAAATATCGATAATTTCTCGCAAGACCCAATTTCTGATAATTACAACAATAGCAATAATTTAAGTGATAATTGTCTGTATCAACAACAACAATCTTCCAACGGTAGTACAATAAAAGTGTTTAATTTTGATTGGGGGAAAGTAGATCGACGTTTTTGTGAAAATTTAGGGCACATTGATATAATCTTGGCTGCTGATATTGTCTATGATGATGAATTGTTCGAGCCATTATTAAATACAATTGATGGGCTTTTTAATTATTGTAGAACAAAGAAATTTATGTTGGCCTGTACGGAACGAAATACAACAACTTTAACAACTTTCCTACAATTGGCAGGTAAAAAGATGGGAATTTCTTGGGAACTATAGGTTTGCTTTTTTATTTATTCATCTCTTATGATTAATTATTTTGGAGTTATAGCAAACATTGTGATTTGTTGAAATCGATATACCATTATCGTTAATTTATTAGCTTTTCTGTTTATCATAACACCCACTATACTACAACAGTTATTCGAATTATACAGAACGTCCCTTGATTACCATTCAAATTTAAATCAAGAAATAGTAAATTTGAGAGAAACCATAAATAGAGTACTTTAACTTGGATTATCTCTTATTTATCCCGTCATCAATAACGAAAATAACCCGAGGGGATGTTAATTAGTGGATGTTCTGTATAAAATTACATTTTAATGCGACCTATCCAATATGTGTGTATGTTAATAGAGAAAGTTGTTACGTAAATAGATAATTTATGAATTTTAAACAATTAAAATCTAATTGATTGTAGTTCTACAAATAATTTGCTTTTACAGGTAAAAATTACGAAATTGAGGAAATTCCAGTTGTACCACCGAAATATTTCCTGTGGCCGATTCAACCGCCTGTGAAAATCTTCAAAATCGCACCGGTAAGTCAGTCTAATAAATAATTATTAGAACAAAATCAATGATTGAGCGAAAGCTTTGAGAGAAAGGCTTTTATTGATGTCTATTTTTGCATCAAATTCAATTATTAATAATCTAAATAATTTAATAATTTGTGGGAAAACTCTACTTATAAACTAGTAATTTTGAAAGTAGATTAATCGAGAAAAATTACTAGAGTGAAATTCAGTTTTTTTGTCGTTATTATTATCATTATTATACTTCTAGTTTATCTGATTTTATCCACTTTTGTGGATAAATTATACTGATTTTATATGAAACAGATAACAAACAGACAATGTCAATTTAATATCCATCCGGTTCGGTGGACCGGATGGAAATTGCTTCTTTGCAATTCGTTGTCTAGTTTGTGGTTTTTTATTTTTGTTTTTCAAATGTAGAACGATTCGATTTCGTTTTATTTATAAATAGAATCGTATCAAATCGAAATAAAATATACGAGGTCAAGGATTGCATTTAAATCTGTATATTAGAAAGATAACGTTTCGTTTTAGTTGATTTTGCAAGTCTAATGAATTCAACTCGGCTACTGATCTTTTTGATATGTTTATCGGTTGTTCGCATTTATACGGAATGAAATACGGCAATATTTTGAAAAATTGCGCCCTTATTCTAGAATTTGAAAATTCTTATACAAAAAAATTGCATTATATTGAGACTTTTTGTTATTTGATTTTAATGGCAATTTTTGAAAAATTAAGCACACCCCAAAATTGAAAATTTTTAGAAAGTCTAGTACTGTTTTTTTACAGTGGTTACAGTAAAAATTTTGAATAAAGTAGCACTGTTAGTACAACATACAAAACTATGTTTTCATAGGTTTTGCTCAATTTTGGAATTATTTCACTACTTTGATTATAATCAAAATTTTAAGAAAAAATTCCCTTCAGCATCAATAAAAATTCGAAAAATTACGCAATTAGATCAAAATTTCAAGATTTTAATGCGAAATTTTGCTTTATTTTTAGAAAAATTGGAGCACTCTAGATTGTCATAATCAAAAAAAAATAGCGCTCCTGTTCTAAAATTTTAAGATTTATTTGATTCTAATGGAATGTTTTGAAAAATTTAACATTTTATAACAAAATTTACAAATTTTAGTGAGAGGCTATTCCTACATAGCAATAGTTTTGCTTAATTTTGAAAAAGTTCCACTACTTTATGTATTTAAAATCAAAATTTGATAAATACATTGCCCTTTACAATGCTCCTTGACAATATTCCAACATTCTAAGTAGTTACAATTAAAGTTTTGACAAAAGTAGCACTGTCGTGCAATATAGCAATATTTTGATAGGCTTTGCTCAATTTTAGAAACATTTTACTACTTTATGTGGTAGTTATAATCAAAATTTGAGAAAAAATGTTTCTACACTATTAACAAAATTTCGAAAAATCTCAAGATTTTTATGTAGTTTTGCTTCATTTTTAGAAATATTTCAGCACTATATTGTTATAAATGTTATAATCAAAATTAGAAAACTAGCGGTTTTGCTCTAAAATTTTAAGATTTTTAACTGAAACATTGAGACGTTTTGAATTATTTGATTCTAATCGAAATTTTTGTAAAATTCTCGGGGTCATCAAAATTTTGAAGAAACAATAGCAATACCAGTATAACGTAGCAATATTTTAATAAGCTTGCTTAATTTTGAAAATATTTGATTACTTTATATAGTTATGCCCAAAATTGAGAAAAAATTGTCCTCCAGCATCAACAACATTTCGAAAAATTACACAGTTAGTCCAAAATTTTCAGATTATAATACACTTTTTTTTTTATTTGTAGAAACATTGCAGCACTCTAGATTATTGTAATCAAAAGAAGAAAAATAGTGCTCTTGTTCCAAAAATTTTAAAATTTTTGTTTAAAAAAGAATTCATTTTATTTTTGAAAAATTTAGCACTTTCAGTCAGAATTTTGAAATTTTATGAAATTTTGTTTTATTATGAAAATATTCCAACATTTTTGAGTGGTCATAATCAAAATTTAAAAAAAAACACTGTTAGTATAACGGTACAACATAGCAGTACGTTTTGCTTAATTTTGAAAATATTTCATTTTGTAGTTATAATCAGAGTTTGAAAAATAATTGCCCTTCAGCTTTAACAAAATTTCGAAAAATTACAGTTAGTTCAAAATTTCAAAATCTGAATGCGGAATTTTCTCTATTTATAGAAATATTGCAGCATTTTAGATTGTCATATTCAAAATGTGAAGAAAAATAGCACTTTTGTCTGATATTGAAGAGTTTTTGTTACTTTATTTGCAGAATTCAAAAATAATTTAGAACTTTTACTTGGCGATTTCAAGATATTTTAATAAACTTTTGTGTTGGTTAAAAATTTGAAAATTTTCATGAGACAACTGGAATTTGGCTAAGATTCAAAGCTGCAAATTTTCAAAAAATTCGCATTTTTAGTGCGAAAATAAAATTAAAGAGACAGTTTTATCCCATATCTGAAAGAACAAAATTTGATTAGGAAACTTAAGAGTTTAGCCCAAAAATTTCAGTAAAATTAACAGAATTATTTCGTTTTTGACAATTCAGTAACGAAATTTGTTAAAAATTAAGTGTTATTTAAGTGATAAAATTTTTTTTAATGTTTAAAATTCGAAAATCCAACTCTAAAAACAAATTAAGAGTTTCCAAATAGATTTGCAAAATTCTCTATAAATCAGTGGCTTTTTATAACTCATATTAAAGCCCAGTTTACCTCGAAAAACAATAAATTGATCCATTTGGCACAGTCCAATCATTGGGCATTTTTTACGAAAATTTACTTAAATGACTGCAAAAAATAACTGAGTATTACATTGTTATCGTCTAAGGTGCTACTCTCAGACATTACCTGAGTTGCCCGAGTACTAATGACGGCTCTGATTGCCCTAATCTAAACTCATGCATTTGTCTCAAAGAGATTATAATAAGGGCTCGAAAATTGTATAAATTTTAGCCCATTTTGGCACAGACAATGAAAGAGAAATTTTTTCACTTGATGACTTTTTTTGTAAATGTTTACTGTACAAATTACGGTGAATTTCATTACAAAACCTTGCGTTAATTGTATAGAAATTGTTATAAAAAATTGTTTGTTTATTTATTTACAGTTTTTCTAACACTTTGACATTCACTTTTAATAGTGCATCTATATTTTAAACGTTATTCGAAAGCATTGTTCCATTCAACAACTCATTTAATATTAGTGATAAAATATAGTTTGATTTAATGGTCGAACATTAAATATGTAATTACATTATTATTACTATTATAATATCGATAAGGTCTTGAAAAATAACAATTTTTTCGGTATCTACTTATTTCTTATTTAGATTACTTGAAAAGGAATCAGTTCGATTTTTCTTCTATCAATTAACCCATCGAGTTTTGCTTTTTGCCTCAGAATCGTGAGTGTTTTACCGTTAACACCCGTGTGTTGTTTGTTGTTCAGTCTTGTTGTTGTTGTTGATTGTTAGAATTGGCACTTCCCGATATCTAACCGGCTATTTTATACATATTATAAAGGAAATGTTGGTGTGAAACCGTTACGTTTTCAATATTATTATCTATTATTATACAGAGTGAAAAAATTAATAGAAACTCTATAAAAATCGAATAAAAATAATAGAAAAAACAAACTAGACTTATAGAGGAATTGATTTGTCGTTATTTTTGCGAAAGTTGGTGATATTTGAGTTTCTCTTCAAATCGTTTAATTGGTTTTCTTTTTTATAGAGTAGTTTAATGTGACAGATTTTCCAAAGTTCTATTCGAGATTGAGATTATTGTGGAAAGTTGTGAAAATTTTCTATTTTTCGTATTATTAAATACAAACAAGTTCAATGACTTTTGTTTAGTTTTAATAGCAGAAAAGTTGAGGGAAATAAGACAATTTCGCTATTAATTAATGATCAATCCATACTTATGTTGTATAAATTAATAATTAACAAGATAAAATGAAGCACGAACAAACGAGAGAAAAAAAGCTGTTGTTCTTCTTGTATATACATGTCGTTTGCTAGTTTATTACATTATTTACGTGGTGTTCGTGCAGAGAGAGAACTGGATGTGTAATTTGTAAGGATATAACCCGAGGGCCCGGTTTTGTAGTTAATTTGAACATACAAGACAAAAAAAACCTATACATACATATGTAGATACATTGATGATGAAAAGAGGCATCAAATCCTCTTATTAGGGTACATTCAACTTATATCAGGTTGATAAATGAAAATCAACCACGAAATTTAAACTGTTGACAATAAATATTCTTTTAACGAGTGTTATTGTCATTTTTAAAGATTGCTGTATATTTGGTGATAATATCGTAAAGTTTACATACACGATCATTAGTCATTCAAATCTGGTTTGGAAATAATCCAATGGTTATTCATCCAGTATTGCTAAAGTCAAGGCGTTAAATTGGATTCGTTTGGTTATATCAATTTAATAAAGGGGTGTGGTTTTATATTCCCAGCAAGTTTCTAGTGATTGAACATTGAACGGATTGATCAATCAAATATTTTTTAATTAAATCTTTCAATAAACTTATTGGTTATAAATATTACAAGATTGTTGTTTATTGAAAGAAATGATTCGTAGAGATTGCAATCAATTTGATTCCCTTTAAAATAATTTGAAATACTTAATTATGAATTTTTAGTATAACTCGATATTAGTTGGAATTATTCTTATCAACAACTACACAGGAAACTATCTAAACGTGATCGTAATATTGAAAATTCTAACCAACGTTCATTCTGTTTGTTTTATTTATTTATTTCTAAACAAACACTGGAATATAATTTTTTCTCAATCTGATAAACGGAGACAGGCTGTCTAGGATTTCTATTTGAAATTTCTTAACAATTTATACGATGAAACTTTAAACTACCGGAAAAGATCTTTAATGATTTCCAGATGTTATTTCAATTCTCATTCTATTTTTCTTCATCACGATCTATTTATATTGATTGTTATTAGATTAGTAGATTAGGTTTTTCCTGTTATCTGATTCAAGTCAAGTTGAAATAGATGGAGTATAATCGATATAAATCAAATCAAAGGTGTTTTTATTGTTCTACTTTTATTGATTGGTGGTTGATAATTTGCACTTTTAAAATTGTTCTGCTTTAGGGTAAACCCATTGGTGGCGACCTATTGTTACACAATATTTATCTAAACTGTAGTCTATTATTAGGTGCCTCTTTGAAATTGACCGCTTGTTATGTGTAAAAAGTATTGTGTTAGTGTTAGTGTTGGTGTTTCTAGTTTATATAGAGTGCCCCTACGGTCAACTTTTCTAGTATAATTCTTGTAAATAATACAAGTCATCTAGTATATAGTCGGATTAGCCACCTATTCCAGGTGTTTCCAACTCATAAAAAACTTTAAATTTATATAACCAGTTCTCTATATTACATTATTTATGTTTTGAGCAATTGATTAATTTTAAATTACAGAGATTCTAAAACTATAATTGCAACCCTAGAGATTATGCAAAAATTTTGTCTTCACATTAAATATTCATTAGTTAATTTGATTGAAATTCAATCTAATACCAAATAAAGGATCCAACTGTAGAAGAATCAGTCTTTCGATTTTATTTAATAACAAGCTTTTTTGTTGTTGTATTGTCCTCGGCGAGTTGATTTTCGGACAAGTCGGCGCCAACATTATAAGAATGAATTGAAAAATAAAATATTTAAAGGACTATGAGGGAGAGAAAAAAACGCCGTCTAGAGACAAACAATACCAGTTCTCTCTTGATCTCTTCGTTGTTTCTTAGGGCTAAATCTGTATACATGAGCAACCTTTAGTGACTGACCTCCATCGTTAAGAGGACCGCCCCTGTTGAAGAAGACGAACAAGAATAAAGAAGTACAGTTCTTTGTCTGGCAGCATCCTATGAAATGTGTATTAGAGATGTCTTTTGGCCGATTGATATGAATTATTTTAGTTATAGATGGTAAATTGTAATTTTATACACTGCAATGATTTCAAGCACGCAATCAGAGTCAATTTATGGCATTAAATAGGTGTGCGTGTGTACAAAACGAAAAAAAAAACACCGAACGAGAATAGAAAATAATTGTAGTCTTGTTTAGAATTTATGGGAAAAATCGAAAATCCACCGACAATTTTTCAATTAATTTCAAATCTGTACAAAAATACAATTTAAATTATCAACTTTCTACGTTATTAAATTGAATTACTTTCACATGAATGGGAATCATCTCATTATATTGGATTAATTCATATTAATAAATACAAGTTTTTTGGTATTTAAAACGTCTTTTTAACATAAACATAGGGCGGATTATATGTGAGAAGTACGGGAAAAATTAAAAGAAAAACGAAGGTGATGGATCTTGTTAGACTGGCGGCGGCGCCTACCAGTCAAAGGACTCACCTGGTACCACTCACTGAGAGATATCCATCCGATTTTCGACTATAAATTTAATATATTCAAAACTGGACAACCTCTCAAATAATCCCATCTTGAATATTGTCAAAATATACCCTCATACAGCACGTAATTAATTGGTAACATATTTGATTTATCATGTTGACCGAATATTCGATTTTTCGATACAAAAATCTGTCTGTTCTCCATCACGAATTCCAAATGAATACCTACATCAATTATCCCTAGAAGATAGTCTACCCCCTTGAAGATATTCGAACGAACAAACAAAAAAACAAGCTTTTATTTCTTTTAGTCGGTTTTCGTGTTTTGTTAAAACCGGAAATGTCTCGAAGAGGATTCCTTGCTGTTATTTCGAATAATGACAACTGTAGTAGGTTACAATTACTAGTTAGAATAACAGTGCGTGCATATATTTCGAACAGAGTGGTACTCGGATTTATTTCCACTGATTCCCGGTGGAAAATTCTAATTGTGTAGTTTCGCTCGACTAGTTTCAGTTCAATTTCGAATATCGAACCGTCAGTCCGTCTCTGTGTATGTAATATGGATATGAGTACATAAGAAGAAGCTCAACACGAACAAGCACAGCGGGTGGTTTATTTTCACACACATATCCACAGGAAATCGACTTTGAAAGGCGTTACAGCCCACCATTTGTGCAAATTATATGCATGAAAATAGGAGGAAGAAAAAAGTGAAAATCCACACTTTAATGATTCCTGTTAGTTTATATACTGTCTTTATTGTTGAGGAATATTTCTCACGATTTGAATAAAACGAAACACGATAGATTATTATTATTATTATCATTAGAAGATCGTTTCTAATCCTAATACTTATCTAATATAAATCGTTTTAATACGGAAGTAGAAAATGTTGTATCGTTAATCATGCATTACATTTCTATAAAATGTATTAGAAAATTCTATTATTATTAACATCAATACAATTCATTATTATTCGACATGAAATTATCGGAGACGATTAATGTTGAAATTACGGTTGAAACTCATCAGTTTTATTGAAGAAAAAATCAAATTGAACAGGTGTTTATAGTTGTAGATAACAACGAAAGCTCAATTTCTCTCCAATTTGCTATCATCAAAATAAAATCGAATAAAAGTGATAATTGTACGTAATTTATATTCACATTACTAGAACTTAAATTACCAGATGTCTTCATACAATAAAGCACTCATCTTGTCTAATTACGATTAACAATAGACATAATTAGTTTACAACATAATAACCCTGTATTTAAAGTGAATAAAAAATAGGTGGTATCAAATCTCTTCAACCAAGAGAGATATTATCGAATTCCCAGGAGACAAAAGTATCAATTACCCTTACAAACAGAATTTTTGTTCCTTTTGGTGTATTTTTTACAGACACCCCAGAAAAGGAACGCAGAAAAAACATGCGGTCGAGGTACATCCTGTCGACTGAAATAAAGTCATCTTAAAGTTGTTTAGTCGAGGAGTAGAGGGAAAAAATATAATTTCACCCTATTGTATTCCGTTCTCAATTAAATATGGTGTCGTTTTTGATCATTATTTTGTATAGGTAGTCACGTATTTCCTGTACAATACTAACAGTTATTTCGATTATAATAGTTTTAAATTTATTATTGTCAGTATAGAGAGTAACAAGAAATGTTTAATAATTAATTATGAAGTTTGAAAGAGAAAAATGTCGATTGCATTGGCTGAATTGATGATTAGTTTTCTTTTCGAAGAAAATTCATCTGTTGGTTGTATTCTGGAACTAGTGTTAAAAAAGTAATCAATCGAACTCTTAAAATACTACTTTAATTTCGATTGTTTCGGATCTGATGGAGCTATTTGGTGTGAAACCGAACCAACGGTGGTTACTTTTTATTGTGGTTAATTATCGATCCCCAATGATTTCTTTTTCGTTACCAAAAACTACAGCGGAACCTCATCGAAACGAAATTAACACGCTTGTTCTTCGATTCGTACAGTTATAAATAAAACTTTAATAGTAATAAAGAGAATAACGGGATTCGTAAGAAAAAATCTCATCTGTTAGAAATTTGACAAAACAAATTTAAGAGAATATTAATCATGAAATAAACGTGATTAAATAATTCGTCTGATTTAATTATTGTGTACTTTTAATTACCAATCTCTTTGTTCAATTTTATTTTAAATTATAGTAATACCGTTAAAGTTTACAAGATAATTTCCAAGTGGAGATTAAGAAAAAATAAATATAATAAAGCAATTTAATAAATTTAGGTTTTGTTGAGGCCAGCCCAGTATCTGCTTGTTCCATTCGTTCTCTGTTCTTACCTACCGCATTGATTGTTTTAATTTTCTCTTTGCCACACAAATCGAAACGATTTTATCCAAAAATCATACTAAAACTATTCAATTTTGTTTATTATCAAATTGCATTGGTCAAGTTAAGTCGTCTGTATCCGAATAGACGGCGTATACTCAATTTTTATCAATCGTTCTACTAGTGGTTGGTTTAGTCAGAGTTTCAGCAACTTTTGCATAGTATCACAATTCGTGGTTGTTTTTATTGGCAATATGAGCTGTGTAATAGGTGTTTCTATTGAACTATAAAATCAACTTGACATATCCACATGTCAGGTTTTATTTCACTTACCGGTTGGTTTACTGTCACTTTTGTTGTTCTAATTGTTGTTGTGGTTTGCCCAAAACGTATACTCGTTTTTTGCCTATAATTTCCATGTAATTTTGCAATGTGTCAACAACTCGAAATGGTGATATTCTATTTTATTTTTCTACTCAAGTCTTATAAGTTGCGCCTTGGAGAATATAAATAAGAACATCTTTATCAAGATAAAAGTTCTGTCACTAGAGTTTTTCGTTCTATTACACATACTTAGGTTGATAATAAAATACAAGTTTTTCCTTATAACTGACATATTTTGCAGTAAATGGTTTTTCCAAATAAAAGAAATTGAATTCTATTCTAGATTAATATCAGTATTTTTGTTGTTTTTATTGTCGTTATCGTCGATGTTTATATCTTTCTGCGATATTATAACAGGATTTTATGAAAAAACTAACATTTCATTATTTATTTTCCAAATTATACAAACTACAATAAAATTTATAATATTTAACCGGGCTCGTGGAAGGAGATTGCGAGGTAATTGCCACAGGTAGCATGCTTGAGAATCTTGTTAGTGGGCAATAAATTGCTCAAGAATTTATCGAGGAGACCGTAGAGAAACCAAAATTGGAACATCGTGGCCCTTCGGAAAGTCGGTCAAAAAACGCTCCTTTTAGGCAGTGTCGTGATTTTTACTAACCAACTATAGGCAAGAAACGATTCAGAATAACCCTTTTGCGGTTTTGATGAAAATGGTTCAAAAAAAAGCGTTTTTTGATTGACTACAAGGGCTAACTTTTGCTGAAGTTTCTCTGGACACCTTTCTACAGATCTGCAAATTTGTAGAAAATATATATAGGACCAAATTTTTGAAATTAATCGACTAAAAGTTGTTTTGAAATAGTAAAATTTACCTACTAATAAAAGAATATTGCAAAATCTAGTCTTAAATTCGAAAATTTCGCTCAACATGTGAAAAAGTCCTCAAATTTGACTAAAAGAGGCTTGTTTTTGTACATTTATTTAGCAAAATTTGAAAAATTGGTGATTAATGTTGAGTAGGTTTCAAAATTTGCACCCAAAACTTGGAAAATTCTCCCTAAACATCAAAAAATCCCGGCCCATATTGTTTAAATTAAAATTTGCTTTCGATAGTTACTTTACAAAATTTCCTAGAAATTTGTAATTTATTATGTATGAACGGCATTTTCTACTACTTCGGCCCTGCAGTCGTCAAAAAACCCGATTTAAAAAAGAGAAACGCACAAGATCAATTCAGTTTCTACAGTTCATAAACAAGTTTCAAATTATGCGTACAACAAATCGGGTAGTCGGTCGGGTATTTTTTCATGGTCTTGACGCACCTGGTCATTGATATGATTACGATTATCATCATTATAATCACCATCATCATCCGATGACGAGCTTTCTTATTGCAGCAACAATGAAAGAATATTGTGGTGGCTCTCCGAAAACCGACAGCTAGAGAAGCACCTTGTTTTACCTGCATTTGTATCGTCGGTTGCTTGTTTGTTGTTGTCGTTAAGGTAGAACGACTACATATGGTTATAGTGCAATATAGTCGGAATATAATGTTGTTGTTGAATTCCCTACTCCATGGTTAGTTAAACTTTTTCTCCTCTACCAGTCTTTCGGAGTCAAATCTGCTTTTATTCAGTTCAGTGTTTCAGTTGATTCAGTCAGTCGATTTCTAACGGTTGTCGGTGTTCGTGTGCTTGTGTTGTTGCGGTTATACGTTTTTCGATTCAATTCCCCCAACAACACGTGTTTTTGATAGATTCGTACAATTGATTGATTTATCCTTAATTATAATTATTTAGAAAACAAATTGATTTAATATTTTTGGGTAAGTTTAATGTTACAAATATAGATTGAAATTGGTTTAATTTTTCTACGTGTTGTAATTTTGGTGAAAATAAAAATGAATGAAACAACACACATGATTATGATGTATGTATTTATGTCACTTAATAAGGTTTAATGCTATAAAAAAATAAATAAATAAATAAAAAGAGTACACTCCTTTTTGAGGACAATACTAAAACTGAAATAAGTGAAACTTTGTTAACCATCGTCGTCATAATATCTTTTCAGGTGTTGTTTTCTTTGTTGGAGCACCGGATATTCTTATTTGTTGTTCTGTTGTCGTCAAATCTATTATTAATATTAATTTGCGGTAGTTTATTGTTTAAATAAATTAGCATATACACGAATGAGATAACACAAATAAAAAGTATTGTTTTATTTTTCTCTGTTTTTGTACAATTTAAAAATGATATCTACAAATCGGCGACCGTGAGCTTGACCGATTCTTCATATTTACCATTATTCAAATTTCATATTCTATTATTAATAAAACACCTGTTCTAGAACATGACATATGACTTTTCACCTTGGAAATTGTAAGGAAAACATGCCAACTACTTGTTTTGTTTTACGTTGTCTCAAACAGATTGTATCGGAAATAATTGTGGTCTCTTTATACAAGTCACATTTCCAACATTTTTTTTAATATACTCATTTCTTATCTAGATTTGCGCAAATTAATTATTTTATAATGGTTGGTAGTAAACTAATAATTTCGGGTAATTTTCAACGTAATAGAAATTCAACAATTTTGTAATTTATGATGAAATTTTTCTAAACGAACAAATAATATAAAGAATCTGTAAAATTTCCGGAATCGTTTCAATTGCTCAATGTGTTCATCATTTTATTATAAACTACAACAGCGTAACAATCAGTGCCGTCAGTAGCTCTCAAACAGTTATTTTTTAGTCGAAAAAAATTATGCCCAATAGTTAAACTGTGCGAAATAGATCGATCTACCAATTTGTGATCGATTTTTGAGATAATCTGGGCTTTAAGTTATACAGGGTCACTGATTTATAGCGAATTTTGCAAATAAGTTGTCATAAAGAACCCATTTGAAAACTTTTAATTTCATTTTTGGAGGCTGTTTTCCTAATAAAGATGCGAATTTTTGGGAAATTTGGCGCATTGAATCAAAAAATGAACATTTAATTTAACTTTCTAGTTAAATACCAGTTTTCAAATTTTTGACGAAAAGGAATTAACCAACAGAAAAGTTTATTACAACTTGGAATTTTCACTAAAAGTACCAAGTCGTTAGAATCAAATAAAGTAATGAAAACTCTTCAATATAAGGCAAAAGTGCTATTTTTAAGTAAATTTTGATTATAATAATAATAATCTAGAAGGCTGCAATATTTTAGTAAATAGAACAAAACTTCGCATCAAAATCCTGAAATTTTGGCCTGAAATTAATTTTTAGAAGTTTTCTCGGTGCTATGGGGCACGTTTTCTCTCGAATTTTGATTATAAATTCGTAAGAAAGTGCAATATTTTCAAAATTAATCAAAATTTATAAAAATATTAGTATGTTGTAGGTCACTGCTACTTTTTTTCAAAATTTTAATGATGACAACCTAGAATATTAGAATATTTTCAAAATAAAATAAAATTTTACACTAAAATTCTTAAATTTTGGGCTGAAAGTGCTAAATTTTTCAAAAATTTCCATTAGAGTCAAATAAATCAACATAAGGCCACATTTTCTGTATAAAAACTCTGAACTTTTAGAACGACTGCGCTGCAATATCTCTGAAAATAAAGCCACATTTCGCATTAAAATTTTGGAAATTTCGACTAAATAAGTAATTTTTCGAAATTTTGTCAATGCTGATGGGCAATTTTTTCTCAAATTTTGATTATAACTGAAGTTAAGCAAAATCTATTGCTGTGCTTACTGACATTTTTCAAAATTTTGATTCCGACCACTTTGAATGTCGGAATATTTTTAAAATTTATCAAAAATTTTCATTGAAATTAAATCAAATAAGGCGAATTGTTTTTTATACAGAAATCTTAAAATTTTGGAACAAGAGCGCTATTTTTCTTCTTTTAATTATGGCAGTCTGGGGTGCTGCAATATTTCGAAAATAAAGCAAAATTATTATCTAAAAATGTAATTTTTTGCAATTTTATTGATGCTGAAGGGCAAAGTAATCAGATATTTTAAAAATTAAGCAAAACCTATCAAAATATTGCTATGTTGTGCTAACATTACTACTTTTTCCAAGATTTTAACTTTAACCACCTAGAATGTTGGAATATTTTCAAAATTAAACAAAATTTTACGCTAAAATGTTGAAATTTTGGGCTAAAAGTGCCACATTTTTCAAAAAATTCCATTACAGTCAAATAAATCAAAACGCCTCAATATAAGGTGAAATTTTCTGTATGAAAATGTTAAAATTCTAGAATATTTTGAAATTTTGTCTCAACAATTAGAGGATCAGCAATATTATCATGTATTAAACGTAAAATTCGCCAGTTTTTAAGTCAATTTCGATGATTTTAATTCGAAGAATTAAAGAAAACGGTGATATTGTTTACAATTTCACTCTTGAACTTACTGAAATTTTTGTAGGAATAATTAGAGCAAATAATTTACCTGAACTTACTCTAATACGTTTTTAATTTGTTTATATTTGAAACAATAAAAAATATTGCAAAGTTATTTAATTTGTTGTTGTTGTTATTGAATAGAAATACTATGACCCAACAATTAATAAAAATTTATTGTATTGTAATAATGGATAATAATGAAACTTGATCGAAGTTCATAACAAACAAATTTATCAAATCGGTATATTCTTTATTAAATTCTATTTATTTATTAATTCTGTTATTATCATGATTGATAAATTAAGACCACAGAAAAGACGTAATAATAACAATAATAAGAAATTTCAAGGAGAAAAAGTTGTAGTAGAATTATATTTACATTATTAATATTGATGTTTTCTCTTTTGTGTTGATTAAAACAGCAAAAAATCCACAAATCAACAACGATACAGGTGTGCCATTACTAATTGTTTATCCATACAGATTACGTCAGATATTTGAGCAGAAAATCAGTTAGCATAGAGAAAATTTGAATTATTCCAACAATATTCAATAATAATCGTTCGAACAATGGGATTTTGCAAGAAATGTTTTTTAATTTGCAAAAAATTAGATAAAATCAAATTGCCAATTAATCTTGTTAAACAATCAGACCGTGATTGTGTAACAACAGTATTAAAGCATATTCCACACAAATTATAATCTCTATCCAGATTTTTTGTTATAATTGAATTGATCGTAAAAAATCGATGATTATCGATTATAATAAACAATCACTGATGACAATACAACCGTTAACTTTTGTTAGAAATCCCACCGTGACCAGCTCACGCCTAATCTCATTGCTGGCGATTTTTTCCATCCGTTCTCTACTGAAATTGAACCAGCTGCTCGTTTTCAGAGGTCATCGGAGAGATTTAAATTCAAAAAAAAATCAACTGAAGGTTGACATGGGGGAAAAATCAAGGCTGCATCTCGATTACCGATGTCCTTTCTAATCACAGCTGATAATTTCGACGAATTTTGTTGATTTATGGCCGAAAAAAGTGCGACATTATGCGAAATTGTGTCTGTTCTGGAAATAATCTGTGAAAGTTGTTGGGTTAATTTGGACGAACAGTTGAAGACAATGATTAACAATAGTACGACTTTTAAAATGTTTCTTCCATTATGTTCGTTTTTGTTCGGTTGTCTGTTAGATTTGATAATTAAAAAGAAAGTTTTAATTTATTATTCAACGATTAGAGACGATGGACAAGATCTGGCTTTCTTGTTGACATTTCTTTTTTATTGATTATTTTCAAATTACAATTTTCCTCCAGTGTGTTCTAATATTGTACGCATTTATGGTTGAAATACCCGTCCTTGGCAGAATGACACGTTTATTCAACGATATCCATTTACCATTTTCTATATTTGTAATTTTAATTTTTATTTCGATTGAAAAAAAATCAGATAGAACAGGATCTAGAGGCGCGGATCTATCTAAAGCTATTTACGATTCTATTATTTATTTTCTATAAATAACGATTTCTTCAGCATTTTATTTATTTATTTATTTATCTGGCCAATAATTAATATTAAATCTTTATACGTACTTATACTTTCCAAGTCGTGAGTAATCGTTGAGAATTTTCAAAAATTTTGAAGGTTTTCCCGTTTACAGGCAAACCCACTTTATTATTAATATTATTGCCAACAAGACCAAATAGGTTAATTGTCTCGTAATTCATTAATTTCTACATTTTTTTATTATCACTAAATTGACGATAGATGATTCATCGAATTAATAAAAGTCCTGTCGTTTAATTCGAAAATAATTACAACTTTCCTATAGATAACAACATAACAAGATATAAATAACGCCAATTACACGCATGTAATTAGTGTACGTTTTAATTAACAAGTCACAAGTATTTAGTTGTCGATTCTTTTAAAAATTTCCATCGATTTTTCGTGTATTTTCTGTATTCTATAGTAGTATCGTTGGTGATTAGCCGCACCTTTTGATTGTTTTAATTATTGACCGACTTAAGTCACGATAGCTGTTGTTAAACTGTGTTCTAATGTGCAATTTCTCTTTTGACTTCCATAACTTAATTCCTATATTTATCCGTATGTTATCCGTTTTAATTCGTTTGCCCTAAAGTAATAATAAGTCTAGTTCAGGTGTTGATTAAAATTTTGTTCTATTATCAATGTCTTCACTAACAATAAGCTCCTCACTAATTGTTTGAGAACGTGACTTGTTTCTAACTAATTGTTCGTGTTGTTTTCGGGAAACACTGCATTTCCATAAAACTACAACAAATTATTGATATGTCAGTAAGTCGTGAAGATAGAAAAATAGCACTTCTATTCTGGAATTTTAGTGTTTATATAAAACTTCTTAATTTGTTTGGATCTAATAAAAAATTTTGAAAAATGTAACACTTCAAAATTTTGACGAAAAAGTAGCAAGATTTTGATAAGTTTTGCTTGATTTTTAAAAGATTTCACTACTTTATCTAGTTGTAATCAAAATTTGAGTAAAAATTGTCCTCCAGCATCAACAGTTTCCAAAAATTTTACAGTTAGTCTAAAATTTTTAGATTTCATTATGCAGTTTTGCTTTATTTATAGAAGCATTGCAGCACTGTAGATTATCATAACCAAAATTCGAAGAAAATTAGCACTTTGGGCTTATATTGAAGAGTTTTCATTACTTTATTTGATTCTAATTTCGAAACAATAGTACTTCCAGTGTACAATTGCAAGATTTGTTACAAACTTTGCTCTATTTTTGTTGGTGAATTCCTGCTTTTCAAAAATTTGAAAATTAAGAGAAGACTGGAAAATTAAATTAAAATCCCATTTTTTATTGACTTAATACAGTAAAGTTTCCAAAAATTCGCATTTTTAATGCAAAAAGAGTGAAAGCGTCACAATTTAGCCTCGTAACGCAAAAGAACAAAGTTTGATTAGAGAAATGGAAGAGTTCGGCTCAAAAATTCCGGTAAATTAACAAAATTATTCCATTTTTGACTACCCAAAAAAAACTTAAAATTCCAAAATGTACGCCCAAAAATAAATGAGGAGTTTTTACACAGGCAATTCATTTGCAGAATTCGCCATAAATCAGTGGCGCAAGCCTAAATTACCTCAAAAATAGATCAAACATTAATGACTGTAAGAAATAATGCCGCCCCTCTAAAGGCATTGGCTCATTTGCTTGAGAGCTAGTGATGACTCTGATATCAAAATATTTCAGTGAAAATTTCCATTTTAAGTTTATCGGTGATTAATAAGTGAAGATTTCTGCCAAATTTCTAAAATATAATCGAAGGTGTGGTATTAGTGTTTCTTCTTCTGCAAAATCTCGGAAAATGTCACTAGGTCATTAAATCTCTCACGTATTTATAAAGTCGTGACGATAAAGAGGTGCATCTTTTCGTAATTAATTTCAATCATTGATTTTTTTCAACAAAACAACAGATTGTGTAATGCAATGATGATGCAGAAATACAAATCACAGTGTAACATCATTGAATTATCAATAAATTTCAATTATTGTTTCTCTCTTTACAGAAATCGAAGGATAATTTCATTTTTACACAACATCACCACAACTAGTAGTAGAAATAATAGAAAAAAAGTCAAAAACATGACAGAGAGAAAAGGCACAAAAGGATTGGAATTATGGTGTCGTCGTATGACCGAAGGTTATCCTGGTGTTAATATTACAAATATGACGACATCATGGCGAGATGGTTTAGCATTCTGTGCTATTATCCATCATTTCCGGCCTGATTTAATGTGAGTATAATTTAATTTAATTCGTACGTTGAATGTTATTATGTGATAAATCAGAAAGTCGTCAATAACGGTAATAGTGTCTAACTAATTAGCAAATTATAACGAATAGTTTTAATTAAATTGAAATTGGAGAACTGCTTTTGACAAGTAAAACTTTACCATTTATGGTAGAAGTTCATTGGTCAGAATCATAAAGACAACCAAACATAACTACATTTTTCTCGTTTAATTTATTTTTTACGTGTTTTTCTTTTCGTTTAAATTTGAGGCCAATGTTGTTTCGCCTTCATGTTAACTAATATGGTTAATTAACTTATTTTCGTTAAGCTTCCATGAAATTGCAGAACAACAATAAAGATAATCAATGGGAAAGGATATGTCCTTTTTTTAAAAAAAAAGAAATCCTTGAATATTTCCCTTTTTTGTAAATTATTCATAGAACGCACTCGACTTGAAAAAAAACCTGAAGGATCTTTATCATCAATAATAACCACCATTATTTTATCATTGATTCGCAATTTCGAATTTTGATACAATTTCGCAATTTTCTAAAATCGATTAATGAAAAAAAAGTGAAATTCGTCCTTCATTTATGCTAATTGGATTCAGATGCGGTGTACCAATCTTAAACGAGAGAAAGAGACATGGAAAAAAGTTTATGATAAATTGTGCACACGCTTATAAAGAAATTTAAATTTTAAATCATGGAAATAGTTTTTATAGATAGATATCGCTAGTTATATTTCAAATAAATAAAAAAAACTACTAGTTTGATTGGTTCTGATGGAACTAGAAAGCGTAAACTGTCTCTACATGGCAATATTAGATTTACAACCCAGTTGTTTCATTGCATAATTAAATGTATGGCTGGGTTTTGTTGATTTTTATCTAGGGCTCAATCGGAAGTGTTCTGATTGAAATTGCCACTCCTGTATATAGCAATATGCACCTATACAGGGTGAGACAAGAAAGTTTTCAATGGTTTTAAAATATTCTTATTGCTTATGTAGACTCCATAGTGTCATTTAAGGGGTCTTTAGGAATTTTAACTTTTGTTTTAATTTTGCAATCTTTGATTAAAAAATCTATTTCTTTGTAACTATTGCGACTAGAAGATCCAAAATTTGAAACTCAAATACAGTACAGCGGTTTAATTTTCAAAATATTTCGCTACTTTATGTAGTTATTTGAAAAAAATATCCTTCAGGGTCAACAAAATTTCGAAAAATTACAATTCGTTCAAAATTTCAAGATTCTAATGCGGAATTTTGCCTCATTCCACCTCTCTAAATTTGAAGAAAGTAGTATTTTTGCCTTGAATTGAGGAGTTTTTATTGTCTGATTTCGCTCAGCTTAATAATTGGATAAAATTTTTTCGAACATCTTAGTAATTGACTGCAAAAAATAATTGGATATTACGATGTTGCCACCCCTCTGAAGTGCCACTTTCAGGCATTGTCTGAGTTATCTGAGTGCTAATGAAACCCTTGTATCAAATTGCCCTTCAGTTTCACCATAGAATTTAAATATGCCATAAAAATATACTGTTTCAGTTAAAATAAGTAGTTTGATAAAGTAACGAAAATATTTTCTAAAAGTAGTTCAGTCGGAGAAACAGAGACTCATAAATTGGAAGTTCTTATATTTTTAAGGGGAAGAAGCAGCAATCGGAAAACAATGTAACTTTTTTGTTTTTTAACGGATTTCAATGTTCTAAACGGAATTTGAAAGAGCATTTCAAGACGGAGGGAAGTATATATATCAGATTTTTGAAAATCCGGATGTAANAAAAGTTACATTGTTTTCCGATTGCTGCTTCTTCCCCTTAATAGAGCATCGTCTTAGCTCACCCTGTATACATGAATATATACGTTTTCTCAGCCCGCATATTTAATTTTTATTCTAAATATATGAACGTTAATGGAGATAATGATGATTATGATAATAGACGGCAATCTCTTGTGTCAATAGTGACTTCCTTTATTCTTCTCTCAACTCACTAGGAAATTAAAGGTGAACGTTTTACAAGGTTTCTACTGGTTATTTCAATTTGAAATAATAATGACGGAAATTAACACAATCAATATTCAATTATGTAATCGTAGAATTATAATATCAATTATATTTTTAATTACAGTGAATTTTCCAAATTGAACAAAGACGATATTTATTACAACAATGAATTAGCATTCCGTACAGCTGAACGTCATTTAGGCATACCGGCATTATTAGAACCAGAAGATATGGTTGAATTCCCCGTACCCGATCGCCTATCGATTCTAACATATTTGTCGCAATTCTATCAAGCTTTTGTCGTATCCCAGGGTAAGTATTTTTACAGTTAGTTAGTTATTTTTTGCAAATCTAGCGGAACATTAATTTTTAATAACTGTACGAAATGTTGGGAAATTTTACGAAAATTATTAATTATACAATAGTGGACTATTGTTGAGTTTAACATAGAAACATGGTGGTATTGGTGGTGAGTCATTTGGTTAATCACCTTTGTGCGGAAGTTGCAAGATTTTTTCTCTTGTCTTATTGTTGCTTGTGTCTTTTTTTTGTTATTTGTTTGTTTGTTTGTCTAGAAATTCTAGTCATTTTCCCATCATTTTTTCCATTGTTTGTAAAAATGATGATACAACATTTATGACATTTCTAATTGTATTTAAACTATACAGCATTGTATAGCTAATTAATCCAATTTGTTAAGCGACCGGAGTAGAACTCGGTAAAAAGTGGAAACACGAACGATTTCTCTTTCATTTTTAAAAGCGGTTGAAGTTTCTGGAAATGTCTTGGAAATTTTGAATTATAAATGAAAACCTAGAAGTATGCGTTTGCTTAAATTTTCTTCCATAACTCAACTTATATCGATTTATTTAGAATGGATAAGGGGTTTAATCCGCAGAAAATTGGAAGAGCTTTTCGAATATGCAAGAAATTTTCCAATCGACCTGGTAGTTTTCAGAAAAATTAAGGCTTTGCTTGCACAATTTTATACATAGGTAATTAAAGACCATGGAGAATGCGTTAAGCATTTTCACCTGTTAAGCATAATCGTTTTGTAGCAGGTTTTTCTCAGTTTGTTCAATTTGTTCAGTTTGCTCTGGACTTTAAGGGTCCGGCTCGAAGCAAGCTAGCCTGTTCTCAATTACATTGAAATCCCATAAGAAAAGGAAAACCAAAATCATAGGAGAACGACAAAAGATATCGCGATGGGAAACATCTCATTCGATTCGAAATTTAAGCCTCTATCGCCAAGTGCCTGTTAAATTTGGAAAATTTGACTGGTTTTTCCGAAAACTCCAAAAAACAGCGTTTTTCGTGCAAAAACAGGGTGTTATTTGTTCCAAAATGACTCTTTTCACGATCAATAAAATGAAACGAATCTTACATAGATAGAAACTAGAAAGTTGGGGCTAGGGCCCTATGCGATTATTATTCCGATTTTCTTTTCCGTTTTTCGAAAAATAGCGTCTAAAGTGATCAAGTTTTTCGAAATAGCACATTCTAAGTAACTCAGTAGATAATGTGATGTGGTTTCGTGGCTTATGATTGGCTAGATGAAGGTGGGGGGCAACTTGATTGTTTCCCGGCCCTTGTCTCATACGTTTATCGAACGAAGATTACAAATTTGCAAGGAAAGGGGAAAAATGCGAACTGCCCCTCGAGCCGGACCCTTAAATTTATGCTCTTAGTGTATGAGAAATTTGCTTATTTTCTTGGGAAAATCGCATGGAAAAGCGGTAAGTGGTAGATCACAATTTGGCCACTGTCTGTTTAGAGTACTTATTCACCATATAGATTTTTGCAAGGTTGCCAAGCAGTTTTATATTTTTAAAAGCACGCGTTCTTTTTCCAAAAACATTCAAATCTTCATAAGCAAAAATAAACATACTATGCATTTGAACAAAACGAATTTGAAAACGATGATAATTCTAAAAATCCAATAATTAGTATTATAGTACCTATATGAAAATGTTTGGCAATCCCGCACAAACAGTTGATAAAGTAGAACATCTACCTACCAAACTTGCGGTAACAGCACCATCTATATCCTTCTTTGTAAACAAAAAATCCTGTTTTCTACTCAATTTTTGCACGATAATTAGCAACTTTGTTCTATAACGGTAGCATAACTTTAAAATAAATAAAGTCATCTATAGACTGAAAAAAATCTGGTGCAAAACCTGTTAAACATAATTATGTTCAACAGGTGAAAATGGTTGGCGAATTTCTCCACGATATTTCAATTTTCCGGAAAACCATCAGGCTTATTAGAAAATTTCTCGCATGTTTGGAAAGCTTTTTCAATTTACTGCCGACTAAACTTCATATTCATTGCAAACAAATTGATATCAGCTGAGTTATAGGGGCAATTAAAAAATTACATGCTTCAAGGCTTTCATCTACATTTTCCAAAAGTATAAAATTTCTGTCACGCGACTTGAATGCTCTTTCGACCAAGCCCTGAATGTTCGTTTAAAAATGAACGAAAAATCGTAAGTTTCCACTTTTTTACCGAGTTCTAGTCCGGCCCCTTGAAGTATCGAAAATAGAAAACAATCGACTACAGTATTGTATCGGATCGTACCATCTTCATTTCTAACTGTACAAACTACAAATAGAAAGCAATTTAAATTGATTTCCGACATTTTAATATTATTGTCTATAAATATTACAGAATTTAATGGATTTTTCACACTTTCCGTTTCGACAAATAGGTGTTACATTGAAGAGAAAGCTATATCAACTAACATAAATGTACAAACAGCACAATCAGATTACACGCATTCATTAAATTCGACAGATTTGGAACAAATATTTATTCATTTTTATCTATCCGCCTTTTTAGTAATGAAATTGATTGATTTTTAGAAAGGTTCCAGTATAAAACAGAATCGATTTACAATTATAATTTCGAAAATCAACTACAATTCTTCAACAACAACTGTTTTATTGTTGAAAATTCTCTCTTATTATGCGTTAAATTCGGTGTTATTGTCTAGAATGCGGAAGATGTTAAGTTCGTTAAATTCCCCAAGAAAGTATCCGTAGTTTTATTCGCTTCGGATGATAAAGGGTGTGTTCTTTGTTTTTTTCTCTCATCCGTTCATTACAAATGCACATCATTCGTATATCTTAACAATAAAATTGTATGTTACAACAAAATAAAATATACGTGTATTTTTGTTTTTAAACTTCTATTAAAATAATAGTAAAGGTAATGGGAATTTGTTCACATTTTCATTTTATCGTTTTATTTATTAGAAACCGTTGAAATATCATCGAAAATATACGTGTGAAATTACAAAAATTATCAAAACAATCTATAGACGTTGTAATAATGGATAACAATACGCTATTATGGTGTAAACGTGCACTATTAAAATCGTTATTGAATAATTAACATTAAATTAAAGTGTTCTTATATAGGAACAATAATCGATTCCAGTCGAGATTATCTATTTTCTTCCATTTAAATGTTGAGAATATCATCAACATTACATCAAAAATATTTGCAATTTAATTCGCAATTAAACGACCAGTTGGTTGGGTGTACACAGTTGTCCAGTCTATAGGGTCACGGGTTAATTAAACTGGTAATTACTTATTAAAATACAACCATTCGAGCTAACAATTACAAGATATAATATCGTAGAAAAATGCAAGTCTTTTATTATTTAATATAAAATAAGAAATCGACGTTTTTCTTGTTTCGATCGATTTCAACCACAATTTGCTCGATTATAAATTAAAAGGCACCTGTCGCCGATCCATAATATCGGTTGCCTTAAAATATGTTTATTAAAAAAATTGCCTTAGGCCTCTTAAATATTCCAATCTATCATCAAATTTTATTCACAATAAAAATTAATAATATAAGAATTATTGTTTTGTATTTAGGAAAATCACCATCAAGAACAGCCCAAAAAAGACCCACAACAGATTCACCAGATCACCATGGTAGGGCATCACCAACAACAGCAAGTCCACCTTCCAAGGTAAATTCTAATCATTAGGGGCTAGCAGTACATCTTCAATTCGGCCGAAAATGCCAATATTTATAATTCCATCTCACCCGTTTTTTAATTGATTTAAATGGGTTAGAATTAGAAAGCCCATTTTAATTGAGAGTGGGAAATTTTGAATAATTTTTGAGTTACAATGGAAAATGTACTTTTTTTGTAATATCTTATAATTTTGTATATTTTCTCTTATAACTGGGGCAATTTTAATTATTTAATGAAATTACAAATTTTGATAGAAAATTGAAAGCACTTCAAATTTATAAGAAATTTTCTAATAGATCTGTCAAATTGTTAAAAATTTGAAAACTTTATTCTCTTATGTTCACAATTTTCGTATCTCGGTTAAAAGCTTGTCCAAAAATTGAGTGCACAACAGAAAGGAAAATTCAAATTTTGGAGAATTAGAGAAGCTACGCTAAAATTTGCCAAAAAGTGCGGTCATCGGGTGTTATTTTGATATTGTAAACATGATTATTGACAAAGAGAACGGATTCTTGCCACCACACCACTCCGACTTGGAAAATTCGCCTAAAAAGCGTTAACAAGCTCAGGAAAATTGTAATCTTGAGCACCCACTCGTTACATTTCAACAGAAATCTGACAATTTTGCGTACTCGAGTTTGTAGCATCTGTCAAAGAAAACGCATTTTTGCCACCACAACATCTATCGGCGTTAACTCGATCTCCAATCGGACAAAAGCGCTCTCCTTTCGAACAAATTTTCCAACAATTTTCGACGATTTTTCAACGGAAAGTTAATGGAATTTTCTATAACTTGATGTAAGTTTAGTTGCAAAATAGTTACGTTTAAAATGTGAAAACAACATCCGAATATACCTTTTGGAAAAATGTTGTGCAACTTCTCTAACTTTCCAAATTGGAACTTTTCTTTCTGTTTTGCACTTCTTTTTCGTATAAGAGTATTAGAAATTTTCTGAATTTTGAAGATTTGAAAAGCGCTCCTAGTTTCTCTCAAAATTTCCAATTTCATTGCAGAATCAACAATATTATCCAACTCATAAGGAAAACTATAGAAAATATAGAAAACACAAAGACTCATCAAAATTTTCCAAAATGGAAACGACCATTCCGTACTCCCTGAAATGCTCTATTTAATAATAAATTATGTCCTTTTCGGCTGCTGAATTGGAAAAGATGTACTGGAGGCCCTTGATCGTATGATAATTGGACGACCCGGATGTAGAAATTAACGAAAATTTCGTTTTTCAACTCTACAAAAAGTCGCCCAATTATCGTAATTTGTAGTTGTTTTCGTTTGTTTTTGTGCAATGTATTGTTGATTTCTTTTAGTTAAAACTATAACAATTGTAGTTTTATTGTGTAGTTTATTGTCTACTTTGCATGTATACTTCGTCTAATTTGATTTAATCGACTTTAAAGACTATAACTCAACTTTTAGATGGAATTGGTGTAAAATAAACAATACAATTGTACGGTTTAGTCGGCTAGATTGAAGTAGATGGACTATAAGTCTAACTGCACTTTTTCTCTATTTTTCAAAGTGTTAAATCTAACACGATTTCTTTATTAAAACAAACCATTTGCATGTAAATCATCTTACATATTTCCTTGTTTGCATGTTGTTAATTTACATTTAAATTTTCATACTTTCCACTAATTTCTTTCCAATATTACTAATCTAACTAATTATAGTAATTGTAATATCATGGAAAAGTGGGTGATTCGTTTCAAGCTCAATTCCAAAACCAGTTAAACGAAATATTAAATGATAAAAGAAATTGTTATTAATAAACAGTGTGGGTTAAGGTTTTTATTTCTTAGGAAAAAAGTTAATTCTAGCACTATTTGTATAAAAAGCACAAATTTAAAGGTAGTTTTAATAGAATTTGTTATAGCGAATTTATGGTTTAACTCGAAAAAATAAATCGTAATTGCTAATAAATTAAAAACTATAGGTTAATGGTAATTAATTATATATTTTTTGACATGAATTTAGAATTAGCGGAAATGATAACACTTATCGGTAGCCTTTCCTCTACTATTCTATTTTAATTTTCGTTACTCTAGTAACTTTAGTTATTTTTTTGTGTTTATTTCTCTTAAATTTATAGTTGTATTGCATGTACTTCGTGCATGGTTAGTTTATTTTCTTATTTTTCTCTATTTTAAAACAGCATTGCACAAAAAAAGAGAATAATTGGACGTTATTATTTTAATTTTCTAACCCACACTGTTATCAATTTTTGTTTTCTGTTTTTTTTTGTTCTTCAGGAAGAAAGCTTGGACATTATGGGCCAATACAAGCCTGAAATTTTTTGTTAAAGGTAAACATAATCAGAAAAATCGAGTTCTACTAATAACAATTAATGCTTTGTATTGTTTATTGATTTATTGAAATTATTTTTAATATAAATTTTAATTGGTTTATTTCTAATTGTAGGTATCGATGGCAAGTGGGGGTGTTGTTAATAAAATACGTCGTGAACCCTGTGCCAAATGTAATCTACCCGTTTTTATAGCTGAACGTTTAAATGTAGGAAAACGTTTATATCATCGTACATGTTTCCGTTGTGATCGTTGTAATAGTCAACTCACTCTTGCTAATTATTATGAAACTGAAAATAATCAATATTGTTGTGAAGTTTGTCCTGATGAAGAACAATCGAAATTATCATCATCCGAACAAAAACCAGCTGGAAATATTGAAGAAAATGACATTATTTTAACACGTTCGTTGAGTGATGAAGAGAAGTCGGTGAATATGAAAAAAACGGAGATTTTTAACGAATTCGATGATTATAGTACGAAATTCGAAACGGCTTTAGAATATCCCGATGATAATACGTTAAAACGTGACTCAACACTAACAACAAATGCACGATTTTTTATCAATAGCCAAATTGATATTGATGAAACTATTGATAAGTCTCCCAGTGATAATGATGAAGATGATCACGATAAAGATGATGTTAAACCACCGGATTTACCTGCAACTTCACCCCCGAGCAAGAGTGATTTGATCTATAATTCTAACAATAGTGATAGTTTTCTTTTCTCTAATAACATTAGTAGTAGTAACGATAATAACAATAATAATACTAATAATAATAGAGTAGATAAGTTTGTAAATAGTGATAACGATAATATTGTTACCAAAGATACAGTTGAAGGTGATTTGAATGTTTCTTTGGTTAAATCTCGAATGTTATTATTCGAAAACCAGATTGAAACAGTGAAAAAGTCTGAAAATAATATTATTGTGCCTTCTACAAAACATACTAATTTAAACAATCAAACTGAACAAGAACAATCCGATAATACAGATAATAAAATTGATAATACAATTATTACAATTTCCGATGATAGTATTAAGGAAGATTCTGATAATATTGATGATAGTATTATTGTAATAGATAACGACAATACAGTTTTAACAGTTTCTGATATTTCGGATCAAAATTTATCGGATCAAATCGATCAAATTGACGACAATATCGAAATAGAGCAAACAACACAACCGGATTATCCCGATGATTTGAATCCATTCGGTGATGATAATGACGGTGATAATAACGAACCAGTTAAATCAACTGAAACAACTTTAAATCCATTCGATGATGATGATAATGAAAATGGTGATGATATTACTGAGATAATTCAACCGAAACCAAGAACTCGCAGAAAAATTCTACCATCGATTAATGATAGGGATGTATCAGTACGTATTGAGAGAATTAGCGTAAATCCATTTGAAGATGATGATGATGATGATATTACTGAGATAATTCAACCGAAACCAAGAACTCTCAGAAAAATTCTACCATCGATTAATGATAGTGATGTATCAGTGCGTATTGAGAGAATTAGCGTAAATCCATTTGATGATGATGATAAAGAGAATATAGTTAAAACCCCACAACCGGCAGTTAGGCGTGAAATTGTATCACCAAGTGTGACTATAAATCCGTTTTTGAGCGATGACGACGATGATGATATTAACAATATAGAGAAACCGATACCAAAACCTAGAATATCAAAGTAAGTAGTTGAAGAATTAATGAGTCAGTAACCTTATTAATATTCTACACTTAAATCTAATTGTCCATAAAATAGAAACAGTACAATAAAGGTGTATGTGTACGGTTTTTATTTAATTGCATTCTAGAATTTAATGTTGAAATATCGTTTTATTAGAGCGTCCAGTGATGGTGGTAGTGAATTATCATCGCTATCCAGTGCGCAATCGACCAGTGATCGAAAAAAGAAGAAACCAGCCCCTAAACCACCAAATTCCGGGCCTAATTCGTTAACAACAACTCCCACTCCTAGTATTGTAAGTTGATTGTGTTTATTTAGATTGTTTGACTGTTTAATCGGGGAATTTTAGTGTAATTCGCCGCATTTAACGCCGAAATTCCGGAAGAATCGTAAAGCACCACCACCACCCCAATCTACGCCGATCAAACCCCAACAAGATGAATTCGAAAAAGATAAACAAATAAAAGATGAGATGAATCGTACGAAACAAAACCAAAATCCGATAACTGATAAGAGTACTTATGGTAAATGGAAACGGCGTAAAGGTCAGGCACCATCGCGTCCAATACCACAACGGCGTACAATCAAATCGTTACCAATAGCCGAAATTAAACACGAATTAGAATTGATTGAGACCCAACAACAAGGTTTAGAGAAACAGGGTGTACGTTTAGAACAGATAATTCGTGATAAATGCGAGACGGTTGATAGTACGCCTGATGAACCATTATCGCCGGAAGTCGATGATTTGATCTTGCAATTATTCGAATTAGTCAATGAGAAGAATGAATTGTTCCGTAAACAAACCGAATTGATGTATTTGAGGCGGCAACATCGTTTAGAAGAGGAACATGCCGATGTTGAGTATCAAATACGGTGTTTGATGTTGCAACCGGAAACGACGAAAACTGATTCGGATAAGGCGAGAGAAGAGGAGTTGATTAAAAGGTAAATTTTCGTTGAAATTGGCTACAATTCGAATTGTTGTGTTTATTTCTAGATTGGTTGAGATCGTTGAGCGGCGCAATGAGATTATCGAGTGCTTGGAAATGGATCGGGTTCGAGAGGCTGAAGAGGACGATTGTATCAATAGTCAATTGAATTTGTATACGTTGAAGAAGGATGATAAATTATCGAAAAATGGCAGTGGTGGTAGTAATAAAAAGAAATTGAAGAAGAAATTCAAATTTAAAAGTCCGAAAGTTGACGCCGATAAAGATATAGACGAAACTGAAACTACATCCCCGATATCATCGAAAACTAAAGAGAAGAAGAAAAAGAAATTCAATATTTTTTAGATTGTTGATGGAAAAATTATCAGAAGCTGTGCTTAATTTCCTTCATTTATTCTTTTATTTTGTTGTAAACATAAATTTAGAATTTATAGCATGTGATTTTTTCTACTTACTAATTAAGTTACAAATACAATCATTTATTTTTTAAATTAACCGTTTTATTCTATAAAATACAAAATTAACGTCTTTTAAAACCGTATTTCTTCCGTTCGTAAAACAGATCGGTCTTCGAACTGCCCAAATTGACAATCTTCGGACACCCGTCACGATCCTTCTCTTGTATCGTGCATTCTTTACAATAGTAAGCATCAGAAACACCGGGGCCCCCGCAGATCACACACCGCCCTTGATAAGAACCGTAATTGCATTCATCACAGATCCGTACGAGTGTACAGGGGCGCACGTAGGAGTCGCAAATAACGCATTTGCCGTCACATTTCTCGCACAATCGTCCGATTGCTACGCCCGGTTGTTTGCGACAGAAGATCAAATCGGGATGATGCTTGGCCATATCTGCGATAAAATCGAACATAAATTATAGGATTTCGAAATTTATATATACGTACCAAGAAAAATCTTGAAATTTTTGCAACGATTGACAAACAAATAATTCGAGGTTATATTGACATTTGAGGTTAGGAGTTTATCGCTCTAATTGTAGCCCCAAAACATACAACTTTATTTGTTAAGATTAATTGCAGTAAAACAAAATATTTGTCAAATAAAGTTTATAATATTACAAATTTTGCGCAATTTCTGATTTCTAAATAACATCCAGTTAGGAAAACAGTTATTTTAATTTGAATTTCGAATTCTGATATGCGTTAATAATCGAAACTTGGCAACATTGCATTTGACAAATTTTAAATATTCATTTGATGTAATACTTCTTGATGGATAATTCGTGATAATTAATCTTCTACAGATTAAAAACCATATACGATAACAAAAATATGTGTTTATAATAATATTAATTATATTTTTGAAAAAACTGGTATTTATTGATGTGTCTGTCGGTAAAACAGGTTTCGATTATATCATCTGGAAACCTAACCTAGCCAAATAGGTGTCAAATTTGGAAAATCCAAACAAAGATTTCCATCCAACTATTTTATTTTCCAAATAACCGCCGAACAATTCAACCAAATGTCTTATAATTCCGGTGACGATCAGAGTGAAGATGGCGAATTACGCCAAAGTCCAGAAAATGCACGCCAAAAGAGCGAAATAATGGATTTCAGGTGAGTTACAACAATACTAAAACAAAACGACTTAAAATTTCTCGATAATTCGTATGGATTTAGTTTATCGGAGGAAGACGGTGATAATTTAGATTCATTGGATATTAAACCACCACAAGCAAGGGTTAGTTCGCGCAGTAAACGTCGACTAGGTCATGATGAACGTTCGCACCATAAACGATCAGAGAAACATCGAGAAGATCGTCATTCACATCGGGAGAAACATCACAGGTTGTTTCGTTGAATTATTCACAGAACGTATTTGATTTATTTTGATTGTGTTTAGGGAGAAACAATCAAGATCTAACAAAGAACGTGACCATCATTATCAACGTGAAAAGGAGCGCTATTATCGTGAGAAACAAAACTACGAACAACAAGGCTACAATGATGTTCAGTATTTGTATCGTGAACGTAAAGAGGAGAGCGGCAGCCGGTCCCGGCATCCGGATCAACGCAAACACGACGATAAGAAAGTCAAAGAGGAGAAACATCGTCGGTATGAGAATGAGCGTCGAGAACGCGGCGACCGTACCTTGCAAGATTTACGTGAACGTTTATTGAGTAAACGTACAAATAAACCGGATGATGATAATCAACAACAATATCATAAGGAGAAATCGGAACGTGGTAAATATAAAGAAACGATCGATAGTGTTTTAGAAGGCGAATCAGGCATGTATGTTAAAGAGATTATCAATATTAGTACGAGCGATGAACGACGGCATAAACGAGATGGTGAGAAATTAACCGATGATGAGAAAGTACAACAGGAGTTGCGTAAAGAGAAATTATTGGAAGCTGAACGTGAGATGGCACGGATGAAGGAACAATCGAGAGCTGAACGCGAACGTAGACATTTAGAAAAAGCAGCAAAACGGCGCCATTATCAACAACAACAAGACGAAGATTTCTACAATAAACGTCAAAAAATTGACGAATCTCAAATTGTTACAGTATCCGATAATACAGATGATAATGATGATGATGATGATGAAGATAATGATGATGATTATGATCGAATTAGTAATGATGATCGTAATGAATTGGATAATCGTAGCGATGATAGTGCATTAACTAGTTCAGATAGTTCACGTAGGAGTGATCGTAGTGATCATAGTTCGGATTCACGTGAACGTAGCGTCTCATCGGATAGGAAATCGAGAAGTCGTAGTGGTAGTAGTGAACGATCGACGAATTCAACATCACCGAAAAGTAACGGAATGGAGAATTCCAATGAGAAAGACGTAAGTCTTTTTAGTGTTATTAAGGTAACAAAAGGAGTGTTATAATAGTTAGTATAATTTATTGTTTTAAGGTTGGTAATTAGACATTTGCCACTTAAATTCAAATGGCAGTTGGCAAACTGTGTTAAATTCTTTTATAATTTGCAACTTTTATGGTATTTTATTTAAAATAATTTATGATTTTCTTAAAAAATTTGAATTTCTAGTTGCCATGTCAAGAATACCAACTGCAACAAAATTTCCTAAATATCGAGATTTTAAGTTTTTTTTAAAGGGTACAAGAAGGTGCAAAACAGAAAAGATGCTATAAGAAAAACGTTCCAAAAGTCATTTATTTCACTCGTTCTTTATAAAACTCTCTGTGAACTAGTGTAACTTTTAGAATTTGTTTTTTTTTTTAAGAGGCCGGATTACAACTCAGAAAAGTGGAATCTTTGATCAACGATTTCTTTTTCAATTCTCTTTCAAAATTGAATTTTTTGGGCTCATTTGAAAAACTACATCAAGCTCTATCACAGGAAGGTTATCGTTTTGGAAAATTTCTTAGACATTTTGAGTTATCGATCATTTGCTAGAAGCAGTGTTTTTCATATTTTCTCTCATAACTCAAACAATATTAATTTATTTGCCATGAATGTGGGGATTAATCGATAGCAAATTGGAAGGGTTTTCAAATATCTAAGAAATTTTCCGATCGACTCGGTAGTTTTCCAGAAAATTAAGAAAAATGGAAACCTAAAAAATGCACAATTGAGAGTTGAATATCGTATTTGCTGAAAACTTATATATGGAAAATTCACAAGCCTATCGAAAAAATCCTTAGATATTCGGAATGCGCTTTTAATTTACTAAATAGAACTGCTTAAATGTTTGAAAAAGAAATATTGTTGACTGAATTATAGAAGAATTAATAATTTAGAATTTCTTCAAAATGTTAAAGGTCCGTCTTTTCGTCGAAATTTTACGCGTGGGTCCAATTATTAGGGAGAAATAATCAAATATTTCTTTTTCGACGAGTTGCTGCCCGGCCTCTTGATATATTCTGTTTAATTTAATTTCGTATACAATTATAGAATGATGAAAAATTGAAGAAAGATGAGACCAAATCGAAATTAGACGATGATCTACCACCGTATTATCCGGCAATACAAGGCTGTAGATCTGTTGAAGAATTCCAATGTTTGAATCGTATTGAAGAAGGCACTTATGGTGTTGTATATCGGGCTAAAGATAAACGTACTGAAGATATAGTAGCGTTGAAACGTTTAAAAATGGAAAAAGAGAAAGAAGGCTTCCCGATAACATCATTAAGAGAAATTAACACATTATTGAAAGGACAACATCCAAATATTGTAACGGTACGTGAAATTGTCGTTGGTAGTAATATGGATAAGATTTTTATCGTTATGGATTATGTTGAACATGATTTGAAATCGTTGATGGAAACAATGCGACATAAAAAACAAAATTTCACACCGGGCGAAGTCAAATGTCTATTAAAACAATTATTATTGGCTGTTGCACATTTACACGACAATTGGATATTGCATCGTGATTTAAAGACGTCAAATCTTCTATTGTCGCATAAAGGTATTTTAAAAGTTGGTGATTTTGGTTTGGCACGCGAATATGGCTCACCGTTAAAACCGTACACACCAATTGTTGTAACTTTATGGTATCGTGCCCCCGAATTACTCCTCTGTACAAAAGAATATTCAACACCGATCGATATGTGGTCAGTTGGTTGTATATTCGCCGAATTATTATTAATGAATGCAATATTCCCTGGTAAATCAGAAGTAGATCAATTGAATCGAATTTTTAAAGATTTAGGCACACCAAATGAACGTATTTGGACTGGTTTTAACGAATTACCAGCGGTGAAAAAGATGAAATTCACCGAATATCCAATTTCGAATTTGCGCAATAAATTCCATATGTTAACCGATCTAGGTTTGAATCTATTAACGAAATTTCTAACCTACGATCCGGTACAGAGGGTTACAGCCGAGGAGGCTTTGAAACATACGTACTTTCAAGAAGCACCACTACCGATCGATCCAGCTATGTTTCCAACGTGGCCGGCTAAAAGTGAATTGGGACAGAAGAGAGCGCTAGCGGCTAGTCCGAAACCGCCCTCCGGCGGGGGCGAATACAAAAAATTGGTAAATTATTATCAAATTTATTGGTTTATTTAATAATTTTTTTAATTAATAGGGTGGTGATGTTGACGATGACGGTTATGGATTTAGAATAGGAATGGGTATCGATAATAAAAGACTAGGCGGTGGGTTTAGTTTAAAATTTTAATTTTCCGAAATTTTTATTTAAGCTCCAATGTATATATTATATGTCCCTTATAACTTTACAATTAAAACAAAAAGACTCCTTACCGATTTAAACTTTGTCACTTTCTAGCAAATATTTATAATCCTTATAATTCTCCAACAAATCCAAATTCTTCTCTTGCTCAATTAGTTGTTTATCCACCGAAAATTCATCATAATCCCGCCGCTCGATCGCAAAACTCACCCATAAGGCTATTACAACAATCGATATTGTTGCACTTATTAAAATCCAGCGGGGTATTCCGATATCGTTCGAAGCGCAATCCAACCAATCGCCCGAATGTCGATGGTTTCGCGTGCCAGATTTATCATCAAATTCAATCGGCATTGAACGAATTTCAGTCTCCGGTATTTTATAATCGATGCTGACACCGATATCGAATCGGTTTTGCGGTGGATCAGATTCGACAATTTCTATGTCCGATTCGATAACAGCAGCGGCTATCAGATTCGACGATTCGTCTTCGGATACCAACAGAATTGTTGCAGTTTGTGGACGTTTATTTGCCATTAATTCACAGCCGTTTTTACACAATTCGAAATCTCTAGCCGAACTGTACGATTCATTACAAGCTGAAATTATTAAAATTACTGAAAATTGTCCGAATTGATTGCTGAACGTACAGTTGTAACATTCGTATTTGGTGGCGTTCAAATTCAATTCGTCTTTGAAGTGGATGATGTTGAAGAAACGGCATCCTCTCTCGCAAATTATCTCTTCTTTCTACAACAAATTCAATGTTTGTATTGAGAAAAATTAATTGAAATTTTACTTTGTTTAAAGGCGCAAATTCACTCTTTTTACAAACATCCGAACATTGATCCACAATAGAGAATGTACTGCTCAAATATTGATCGGAAATTACCGATTTTATCGACAAGACTAATATAAATGATAAGATTTTTATCATTTTTTTGGATTTTTGATTTGGTGAATTTAGGTGTATTGTTGGCTGTCAAATTAACATTTAATAATAGAGATTGGCGCTACACTACCACAAATCAATAACTTTAAAAAAATTGACTTTAAGAAACAACAAAGTTAGTATTATTATCGATTATTGATATCGATATGGAATGAATTGTTTTATTTCTATTTTATAACTGATTCAATAAAATTATTTTACGCTATAGACTCATCTCTACTGCAAAAAGCATTTGTAAATCAACTAGTCAATCAACTATTTTGATAACTAATCTGATTGACCTAATCTAATTTAATAAAACGGTATCGTAAAATTTTTAATTAAATTAAATAATTTTCCTTGAAATCAATGAATTTAGAGTACTAGCGGCAACAGCGCCAATTTTATTGACACATCGACTTACTATGGTAACTGCGGTAAGTGGGGTTATGAAACAAAAATGTTATCAATTTTGCGAAGAATTAAATATTCGCAACTCTTAAAAGCTCCAAATTACCCAAATTATAACAATTACTGTACAGTTTTATTGGTGACAAATTCGTTAAAATCTACATCTTCAACAGTTGAACCTAACCTACAAATTTTCCGGTACAAGAGCAACAAGAAAACAACAAAAAACCCGAACGTTTCAGAGTCTGGAACCGACGAACAGGGCGAACAAACAACATGGGACGATCAAGTTGCCGATAAACACACGAAAGTAATGCAAATTCCCGTAAAATCGTTGCGTGTCGATGGTGTCCTCAAAGCCAGTCTCGGTATCGCTAGAAATAAGATCGATACGCTATTCTACGAGAGTAAATTGCGTGTAAATGGTGCTAGAATATTGAAGAAGAGCCATCTAGTTGATGTGGGAGATGAAATTGATATTATTAAAGGTTTGAGTGTAACGAATCCTGATTTCCTAACAGTGGCCCGTGTTGAGATACTCGATGTAAAAGAGAAGGGTGATACGTTCAATATTAAAGTGAGACGTTGTAAATCTTTAACGGTGGAGAATTATGAAGATCGATGGAAACCATCGGATGCAGTTGGCTAAATTTTGATAAAATAAAATTATTACAATTGTTTACCTAAAGCTATATTTGTTCAAGGTGGCTCGTTTTGTATGAATTAAAAGCTACAAAAATACTGGCATATAAATATTAACGTAATCCTAATCTAGAATATGACGAGAGAGACGGGTAAAACTAATTAAATTATAAACTATTTACAATTATTTGTTGGGAATTATAGATGAACTTAAATCGTTTACTAGGAAATTATAAATGAAGTTCGCCTTGCCTCTACTAGCTTGTGGTCGGGAATTACGGATAGGATCTCTTAAAAGAATTTCTCCAAATAATGACGATAACGTCTTTGCATCATAACCATTATCGTTTGAATGTTTCAGTAATTCTTGCATGAACATACAAATATAAAGGAAGACATTTCGATGGATATCGGTCATTTTTTGCTGAATTATCTACAACAAAAACAATTAATTATAAGTTGTTTTCGATGCATTCAACAAACCATTCGACAATTTTGATAGTTGTTCGCAGCAGCGATACAAGCGTCGTGTAAATTAAACGGCACAATTGGATCTTTCGTGTACGAGAGGAATAATAGTAGAGATTCAGCGACTGCTTGAACCGTTCCGGCTACAATAACGATTAAGGAAAGTCGAAATTATTGAAGAAATTGTAGTTTTTAAAAGGATACGTAATGGTTCTAACGAGCCGAAATCTAACCAATCTCGGATTCGTATTAGTTCTTCGTGTAGAGCACTACTTTCGAAGAGTTCTCTAGTTTTTAAACCATATCGATACAGATGATCGACTAATAACCATAATTCTCTTGGTACAGAATACAATACTGGTAATTGTAGATTTTCCGCTTGTTTCCATTGTTCTTCATTTAAATGCATTATTGGTAATTTACAACGACATAAAGTCGATATACTGCATGTAAAAGAGGAACGTTGGCAATTACCACTAACTGTAATAAACATATCTTTGCCATCTTTTAAATGTAAAACAAGAATATCGTAGATTTTTTCTAAATCTGTTTCTAAATTAACTTCTAAATGTACATCACATTTTTCACCAGGATCAATTGTACCGCAATATGGTGTTATTCTAAGCCATTCTTTACAATAACTTGTATCATCTAATTTTTTAATAAATTCAAATTCTGTTGGTACTTGACCGGTATTAGCTATAATTATATCGCGTTGTTGTGGTTCACGGAATTTAATTAAATCGTATACAATTTCGGATTGATCGATTGTAACTTGCGGTAGAAATTCATTTTCTAATTTATCCATTTTCTTCAATAAATCTTCATGAACTTTACGGAATTTCTGTTGATCAATTACATTAATTTCCGATTTAAATAATGCACTAACTGGTTTATGATCACTGATTTTGATCGACATATGACTACGATATTGGTTTTGATAAATACCATGGCCACGCCATAGAATACGATCGGTCCAAGCTGGTGGTCGAGCTTTTTCACTTGTATCAAAAATATCCGTATTTAAATCATATTTATAAGTTGGTAGGAATGTTATATCGCCTTCTGTATAATCCTAATTAAACACAAATTGATAATTTGTAAATAATAATTAAAGAAATTTACCAATAAAACATTGCCGCGTTCGCGTTGTTGATTCAATTGGTCCGCTTTTAACAGCTTCGTTATCTCACCTTTTGCCAAGAAACTCTTAACTTGAGCCGTATTGAATTCAGTTATACGATAATTCAAATCTCCTAACCAATACACTTGACTAGAAATTAAAATTGAGCAAAATAAATTAATAAAAAGAATTTTTAATATACTCGTGTTGTTTGATCGATTGCGGATTACGTCGGAAATTAACTCTAGCATTGATATCTTTATAATCTTGATTACGGCGTTCGAATTCTTCCACATGAGCTGCTAGGTGGCAATTTACAAAACACAAAGAAGTATTGTGGAGTTCCAATCGTACGGCTACTCCACCTTTATTGCCCTAAAATCAACTGAAATCAAAACAAATCGAAAACAATCGAAAACTAACCATTTTTCCTAATAATCCGGTCCCTACGGTATCAACAGAAACGTTCTTAACGAACGGATAATGTTTACTGTTAACTAAAACCATCAATTGCATACCGACTAATCGCGTTAAAGCTACCATATGGTACATAGCTTTCGAGTGTACCCCTTGCATCACGCATTTCCTAAAATCTAAACTTTAACACCAAAATCTCGAAATATCAGAAAAAACCCACTGCCATTCGACTTCTCTTGGTGTATCGTTGAACAAGAACGCCTCCTTACTCAAATCGATTTCTTGTAAACCGATCGCGTAAACATCTGGCGGTTCTTCGTCACAACTCAACCATGGACGTAACGAAATTGACGGCGCTTGACCATTTACATTCCAAGTACCAATAAAAATCCTAAAATCAATCGATTAATTCCAACCAAATTACACGAAAATTCAAATTCACGTGAATTCTTGTTGTTGTATATATTCGGCCTCCTTCAATTTCAATTGGTACCGCAGAATTGATTCACGATTTGTTGAAGCTGTCTGTCCTTGGGCGATTCGCAATCGCGGCATGGGTATATCTAAAGCCTGGAAGACTCGTGTTCTAATTCTACTTAAATTTTGAAATTTATTAAGCAACTTACGTCTGTCATTTCGCGATTATTTGCTAAATTATCGTCTATATTAGCCCCTGGATATTTGTCCAGCCAATTAAAATCCGGCTGGTTATACAGTGACACTAAAATTATCTTTTAATTACGCGATAAATTGGAAATAATCGGGCTTACTTTCTTTTGAACGGATCACTTCCGATGCGAAACTAGAACTCTCATTACCAATTTCAATTTTAAATTGTAATCGGTTTTTTTTAAATGTAACGATAAAGATTATATGGCTTTGACAATGATAAATCGATTCAGTATCTATCGAGAAATACATAATTAACGCTAATTATTTGAATAATTAATTATCTTACCACAAGAGAAATACTGATCAATTGGTATTGCTGTTTCTATCGTTAAATCAGAAATACTACTAGGTCTACGTTTTTCGGTAATAAAAACAAATAAAGCATACGATGATTGATTTTCAACTAATGCTAAAATACGATGATCATCGTTCCAAGGTTGGTCAATCAATGAAACATTCAAATGTACCTGTTTTCGTTTCAAAAATTAAGGAAAACTTCATAAATTCGTAACGATATCACCAATTTCAAAGGATACACATTTAACGGTCTCTGAGGATGAAAATTTCGCTTGTACAATATTAATAACATCCTCATGTACAGCTAACATAATTCTCTATTTAAAATAAGCCATTGTTATTATTATTTTTCAATTAATCAAGTTATTAATTAAAAAACTAAGTTTGATAAGCTATACGAACATAACCTCGACACCCAATAAGTGTCACCAAACAAAAATCTCTAAACAATCGCAAATATTATAACACTAAAGTTACTAAGAATAGTTCAAATTAAATCAAGCTATCTTGGATTTAAACCGAAACCATTAAAATTCTCTACTTTTTATTAATTAACACTAATATAATTAGTTATACAACTAGATTATTACTATTAGTTTTCTAAATGGCTAATTATTAATTAAAAACAATTATTTTTCTGTATAATTGTAACGGATATAGTCTAAAAAGGGTTGTCAACGTTACGGCGAGAAATCCCTAAAGAATCGACAAGGTAACAATACTGAAATCACTAACTAATTCGAATTTGAATCAAGTTGTTTCGTATAGCGATAGCAATTGTTCAAATTTGTTACGTTTCATTTTTCGTTTAATAACTTATTTTTTAATTAAAATAAAAGTATTAATTACGAAAAATGTCGGATTGGATTCATTGTAATCGTTGTTCGTTGCGGCATTCAACGAATGTTAAATTTTGTTTAACCGAATGCGGTCATATTTTTTGTTCACGGTGTGCCAATACGATCCGTAAGTTTCTAGGTTAATTTTCTATTTGTTGTTAATTTATTTTTAATATTTGAATTGTTTTCTAGGTGAAACAAAGAATTGTTCCCATTGTAATAAATCATGCACGGTATTGCAACTGAGTAAAGACGTAGATCCTTCAATTTTGGAATATTTTACACCTTTGGAAACTGTACTTGGTAAATCTTTAGAGGTAAGTTAAACTAAACAATAAATCAATATAAACCGCGTTATATTGAACACCTGAGATCTTTACTAGTGTTTTACTGGGAAACATTCAATGTTCATTGGTAAAATATCGTCAGATTATTCGTGAAATATTCTTACAATTTCATGCGATGTAAACTTCATAATAACTGAAATTTAAGCAATTTTATCGCGAAAAAAGAATAGTAAACTACAAATTTACCATTATACGAAATAGAAGTCTTTATTTTAGCTATAAAATCGCTAACAACCGATTTTTTGTAGACGAATATCGATTTAAGACGGCTTAAACTAGACAGGCGTCATTTCTATTATGATTATGTTGAAACTTTACCCAAAACAAAAAAAAAATTACCTATACCCTAAGTGTAAAAAAAAAATTTAATAAGTAATTTGTACGAGAATATTTTTAATTTTTTTTCGTCTTCTTTCAATAATCTGTTGAAGACTTAACCAACGACTTCAGTAAATTCAATGGAAATTGTCGATTGCAAATGATTTCTTAATTAAAATTAACTTTGAAAATAACATTTTAATAGAAGCTATGAATACAGAATTCAATGTTTATTTTTTAAATACAGTTATATAATGGAGAACTCTCAATTGCTTATTAAAGTTTATTTTCAACATTGCTAATTCTACCGCCTCCAAAATATCTACTGTTTGCGTTGGTTGAATATATTGATATTAAATACTCGTATCTGTACGCTTCATTATTACTAAAATGTAATTTGTTTGAATTACATTTCAAAAACCTTTCTCTATCTTGTATATTTCTATTAACAAGCTTTTAAAATTGGAGTAATATTCTTATTTTAAGAAGTAATTAGATAAGTGTTATCCGCTCTTTTATTGTTTCATTGCTCTCAACGGTACAAACTAATCCTAAAGTGAATCATTGTTACAAATTATTTTCTAATATAGAGACTCATTTAAAGTACAATAATTACTTAATTTTTTCGCTTATTTAGTTTTATACTGCATGTTTCATAAAAAAGATTCTAGTACTTATGGAAATGCCTATTATTTGATAAGCTATTTGAAAAATATCTTAAGAATTTTAGGAACCTCCAGGGACATTATTTGAGCAAAATTTGATCTAGCTTAATAGGAAGTTGCTCAAAAAACGCTCGCTTTGAAAACGAGATGACTGACAATGATACAAGAATGTTCCCCACATATTTTTCTTCAGTTTTTTCCATTGCATTCTAAAATAAATGCGAAATATTACTATCCGTTCTAAACTAAAAGGGAGAAAAACGAAAAAAAATTAATGTTACATGCATTTCATGTGTTTTTTGACCAATTGCTCAATGAGCTACAAGTTTCAAATTTTATTAAAATGATCTCCAAGGGCTTCCTTATAAAAGCCTTAAAATATTTTTTGCTTGTCAAATATTAGATATTGCTAGAGTAAGTAAAACAGGCGGTATTGATCTCCAATAGAATAGAAACCAAAAATGTTCTCTAAATGTATTATTGAACAAATATAATCTCTACATTATATTTATTATTATATTATATTCATTCGCTTTTTTTTGTTATCTCAATAATCATAACTTTTTACAGATCTATCGTTTCCAATTAAGTCATCGCAATATACTATTTCAAACTTTATTAAAGAAATATAACTATACAAAAAAAGAGAATATCTCATATTCTCATGCAAATAAAAAATTGATTGCTGAAAATAAGATGTTGAAATCAATGTTACGTGTAAGGATCTATTATTGAAAAACAAACTAATTACGTAAACTTACGATTATAATAAAGTCTACAGGTCATGGTACTTATCCATTAATAACAAGTACACCAGTAAGTCAAATATCTCCAAATGGTTTACTAAATTACCAACAAAATTCGTCAAATATGTCCTCATTATTGCCAACACCAAATAGTTATAATATGCAACAACAACAACAACAACAAACACCAACAATGTATCCTGGATTTGCTAAAAGAACCATACCACAGGTAATTTTCTTTTTTATTTCTATGATTTGATTAAAATTGAAAATAGTATTAGGTATGTAGCAATAATTGTTACTTTTATAATTACAATACTCTTTCTTTATGTCCCCATGTTATTAACACACTTAACACAAACATACCTACACATATCCTATTTGATTATTTAGACATTAGTACATAATGTGAATACGTACATATTTGTACATAGACATAAAGTAAATATAAATACGCTTATACATATGTAAAGTATGCAGGTAGAATATTTACTATTACGCAAACCGTAAGTCTGTATTATTAGAATTCTATTTTATTTTGTTATGTGAACTTTCCAACGTCTTTTATTTGTGGAAATAATGGAAATGATAATGGTTTATGTATGCTTTTTTTCCAACAGTTATTGATATGATAATATTTTAAACAATACTTATTTATGTACATATAAAAGTTAAAAAGGGGAAACCATAAAGTGATAATGGTAAACGGTGGGTTGAGCAGTACTGGTTGTTTTTATATATTTATGTTGCTTTTATTTTAAAATCTCTGCTGTAACGTTTAGTTTTTTTACCTCTCTCTTTACATACATCTATAAATTTTTTTACAATTATGTATAGTAAGAAAATTTTTATAACAAAGTCCATTCGCTAAAGAATATTTTCTTCACCTATATTGTGCACGTTTTAGAGCATAAATGTATATTTATCATTCTTTTTGAATTTATATACATTTAGTTTCGTCTTAGAAAAGTTAATGGCTTTACAAGAATTTTAGTCATAAATAAATAACTAGTAAATGCTATTTTTTGCAAATCTTAAAATTCAATCAATTTCATCCAAAGATGTATTTATAAAGATAATTAATTCTACTTTGATTAGACATTTTAAAACAAAAATTGTTTGTTTTAAAGGCTTTTAAGTTATTTGTTTGTGAAGAGATTGGAATAAATATTTCATTTCTATGTAAGTAGAGTTCGAATAAATTTTACATTTTAAAACAAAATGGACTTAAATAATGATAATAATATACGTAAGAGGTTTAGGTAATTAGGAGAGCACACATTAAAAAAACAAATCAAGTTAGGCTTTGTACAAATGTAGGCAATTAGTTAATGTAATATACTCAAGGGTGTAAATAGATAAATTTCAAATAGAGAATGAAGTTTGATTTAGATCGTTACCTCATCATTTCAATTTCTATAAGTCGTCATCTAGTTAAATTGTGTGGTGTGTAGTTGTCTTTATTTATTGATTAATAGGTTTGCTTTATTAAACGATAGAATAATAATGGTGTACATTTAGAAATGAACTTGTGTAAAAATATTTCACCTGTAAGATATTTATTAAAATATCGAGTTGCTACAAAGAAACATTTTTCTACTAATTTTGTAGACTTTTAACTTATCAGTTATGCATGATGGTCAAAGTTCTTTTGTTATAATTTTCTAATAACTGCGCTATAAAACATTTAGTAATTTTCTAAACAATACCAACTAGTATAACATTTACAATTCCTTAGTTTATTAGAATCGATTCCATAAATAATAAATAGATTTTCGATGTCGGAACCTAATATTTTATTCAATATTGCTCGGAATAACGCTTATCGAAAAATTGATTTTTTAAGGGACGCATTCCAACTGACATTTTCGTATTGCTTTACAAACAAATTGAAATAGAAATTATTAAAAATCTATTGTTCTATCGTAATTAGTTGTCTATTTTCGGAAAATATCAACATTTATAATGCACTACTAATTACGATAAAATTAATTTTATTTTTCTTTTGTTGATATTATTATTGTTAGTGGTCGTAATATTAGATTGATTAAAGTTGTAATTGAATTTTATGTATAGAGGGAAACTTTTTGATTTTCGTCATGAAAACTTGTTGCTCTTCAAACAATTTCCTTCGAGTAAATTGACATTGGCACAATCCCAAAATTGAAAATGTTTTCATTTCTCATCAAATTATTAAGTAATCAGATATAACATGAATATTAGAGTTGGAGATGATTGTAATGTACTTAAAAGATGGACTTTATTGATTTATTGATTTTAACAGAATAATAGAATATATATTATGAATGGATATTACATTCTTTTACACAATATAGGCACACAATATGAAAATACATATTTGAATAATGGAAATAATCGGTTGTTTGTCGTTACTTATCATACAAGAATTTATGAAGAATATCCATTTATCATGAATATGTATTAAATATAACATGAAATACTGATTTTTTTCCTCTTACCATTACCTTGAATTAATACAATCGGCATTTATATTGCCGTTAGCAATAAAATTTACAATCGTACTCTGATTTTACGCAATTTCTTGCTTAAATATGAAAATAAGGTTAATGAGAATCAATCTTCCGGTAAAACTTTTATTATACACAGTTTTTATTTTTATTAATTTTTATTTTTTTAAGAGGAACGAACAAAAAGATTTATTTAATCTAAATTGCAATTAATACTCCTAAAGTTACTGATGATTCATGAGGTGTAAAATATTCCAAGTTGAATCATAGAAAATAGACATTAGATTTAACTTATAATGAGACGTTAAAGACTATTAGTTTGTTCAAACTTAAATAGATGGTTGAAGTAATTAAAAAGTTTCAACTTGTTTATCTAAAACTTTAAAGAGAATTGTACTCATAACAAAATATTATTTACAAAAAACAAAAACCCGAATATTACCTGTATCTCAATATGTTTATTTTTTCCAAGAAAATACATTTTTTTAATAATTTAGATTTCACTTTTCTATATCAATTTAAATTACTGACATTTTTTTGCTTTAGTAGAGTAATTTTGTCATTATTATATTGGAAAATGGGCGCATTATCTTTATTTATGGGGTAATCGATCGTTATTGATATTATATTAGGTGCTTTGCTTTTGGGAAATGATTTAATATAACAAATTATAAGATGGATATCCGTTACTTTTATAAGGAATTATACCAATATAAAATTAATATTCTGGTCTCTATTTTATTTTTACAATTTGTCTCAAAAACAAAAAAAACCAATTCTAAAACGATTTATAGATTGTATTGGAATATAAATGAGAATATAACGAACAACTCAGTTCTAATGATTAGCATAAAATACAATACATATTTGATAAGCCGATTTCGATGGATCGATGGCACCCTTAAATAAAAGACAAGTTTTCATATTAAAAGAATGTCTCATTGGGACCTCATTGTTATGTAAATGGGAGTGCTTCGCAATGACCTCTATTTCAATACACAAATAAGTGACGTTTCGTGTTCAATATGTCCCATTAGTCTTACATGACGAACCTATTTTCTATATAGTTTCCATTTTCCTTAACCCTTGACTAAAAAGGATCCCCAGTCTATATTATAATGGAAGGGAGGCAATATGTAGATAACTTGTTCTATTTGAATACCTCTGACATAGATATGTAAAGTTGCTTTTAAATTATGTGCCAATTCATGTGAGAAAGTCGGTGTTTATATTGGGATAATTTTGTAAAAATTAGGCTAGGTACAATCTGATTTGGAGGATTACTTAAAAGGATACAATACAAGATACAAAACATTTATATTGATTCTTTTTTATGTTACGTGTCCATAATGATAGAAAGGCTGTAGATTCATGTTGAATACAATAAAGAATTTAAACATTTTTTTTATTGGACATCCTCTTCAGGCTTTATATGTTTAAGGATGACCCGCTTGGAATGCAAATTATTTTGTATTCCTTTACTATCTACGTACGTACTTATGTATAAGTAAAAATTTCACCACAACTTTGATGTAAATAGGCAAAAGATTTTAGAATTTATAAATAAATTCATGGAATACTTACATATTTAGTTATAAGGGATTGTTGTTGAAGTCGAAGACATCGTACTAATTTTCCTTTTTTTATTTTTTTTTATTTTATCATTATTAGAGATGTTATGGATTTCTATTTGTAATGCCGTAACTGCGGAATTTTCGCAAGTTATGGGAGCTTTATTTATACCCTATTTTAGGCGCATATAAAAAAAGAGATTTGACAACATTACAGACAAGTAAGGTGGTCGCCTCAGTTATATGATAAAGCAGTCTGTAATTAGGATGAGGCTCTCTATCCGGTAGAAGACGAAGTAAGCCACTCAAAACAAAAATAATTTATTTTTCATAAATTTCCCGGAAAACTAACAATGCGATCGCAAAATGTCATAATTGGAAAGCGCTTTTAACTTTATACGTGCTGTGTGAAATTCATTGAAAAATAAGCAATACTGGGAAAGTTATGAACGCAAATATAAAAAAAAAACATGCTCCGGTTTTTCTTTTGTAACTCTGGACTATGTTCGAATTTCCAAAAACCCACGACACTCTACTTGAAATGCTCTTTCAAATGCCGTTTAGATCATCCAAATCCAACGAAAAATGCACGAAAATTTTGCGTTTGAAAATGGTCTTCTCGCTGATCTATCCCCTTAAGGAGTATTTAACAGCGTTTTTTATTGGGAAATGCTAATTAAATTCTGAGTTACTTATAGATCACAATCTTGGAGCATTAATTTCGACTTGTAACGTAGCAAATATTTGCTATGTTACAAAATTGGTAATATATATTACCAATTTTCAATGATTTTTAAGCAGTATATAGCGAAATGGGAGAGATTTCAAGTTTGCAAGAAAATTTTCAATAGTTTTGTTAGTTTTGCGAGAAATTAACAGAAACTTACATCTTTTTTGTTTGACTCGGTGTCCTAAAAATGCTAATTTTTAATAATCGATATCTTGCTTATTTGATGAGATATCGTAATGAATACAGTAGCATCAAAAAGAGCATTTCAAGAGGTACTTAAGTTTTTTATTTTGAAAATTTTTGTCTTAATTCTAAGTTACAGATAACAATGGTGGAGCATGTTATTTTTCTCATATGTTTACTTATTTGGCAAATATTTTTAATTTGTCAATTTTTCTCACAAATTGAAAACACCTTCCAAATGTCTTAGAAATTTTCCAGTAAGCTTGTTAGTTTTCCGGACAAGTTGACAATTTTGCTCCAAGCTTTTTTGTACTTACTACTACTAATCTTTTTTCGTTTTTGTTTCTGCAGTTTTAAAATAATTTAAAAAAAATTGTTTTCGATTCTGTTTCTGTTATCCAACATTCGTAACATCTCTAATTACGAGTAGTATTTTAATTGCTCGAATGTTAATTAAAATTAGAAATTTAAGGATAAATAATAATAATGGTTTAAAATAGATACGTTGTTGAATTTATAAATGTTGATTGTTTTCTCACGTGGACTTGCGTTGATGGTTGAAATTCATCTGACAGGTAGCTGAAGTTAACTTTACTTTGTTAATTAGTTCTTTAACACGCTTAGCATTGTTATAGTTTATACAAAAACGGGTTTCATCACAAAGTTTTATACAATAAAGTGAATGATGATAATATGTATGCAAGTTGTTATTTTGAGATTCAAATCGAGTAAGTTTTAAATATTATTCTCTTATATTTTGTAATATAGATATGTCTTATGTAAGTAGTAGTGAGCGGATTGAAATCTATTATATTTTGAACTTGGTAATTAGCGGATTTGAAAATCTATATATAGATGACTCGTTGTCATTGCACATAGTGAACGTGCTATTTTAGCCTATTTGAATATTTTGGATAAAAGATTAACGCAAAAATAAGTTTTGTTTGGGTGTTTCTACTTTTTTTTGTTTCTACTAAATACAAATTAGTTGACTGGAAATTATGAGTTCACATTTCAAAATAAAAATCCATTTAGTTTATGGACGTTAAAAATAATAAATGTCAAGTTAAATGAATTAATAAATTAAACAAATCACTTAAAAAAAAGATTTATTCGAATTTATTTATGTACAAGAAATTTATTCAGTCTAATTATCAATTTCAGAGTTTATTTGGTTCTGCGTCTTCTTCATCTTGTGCACCACCATCACCTGCTCACATGGTACCACTCAGTAGTAATCATAGCCGATTATCAGTACCGCCACCGATTCATCGTTCTGCACAAAAGGCAACGATGTTCAGCTTAGATGAACTTCGTCGTGTTACCAGCAAATCGAAATGAACCTGGTATTTAAGAAATTCTAGTTATAATTTATTTCGATATGATGCATTTTCGAAACTACATACGTTGGATTATTATTCTAGTTTAATTTCAGCGGCATATTGGTTTAATTTTAACAATTTATGAATGGCAATTTAGATATTCGTACGTGTTTCGTTAAGTATTGATATTCTGCGTTATATGTATACTATATGTGTAATTTTATAAACTGTACCCTCATTGAATTGGAAATGCAATGTTATTGTAGTGATGCATTTCCTATGTATAAATAGTAAATGGCACAGATACAATATTAATTCCACTAGAAATTGTTCAACCTTAACAAAACGACAGTAACAAAATTCCAATTGGCACATTATTTTTGATACCAACCGCTAACATTTAACGTGTTAGTTTTCATCGTATGTACTTTCGTTTATTTTTTCTTGTATTGGAAATAAATTAATCAATTACAGTTAAATTTGATTAGTAAATCGTTAGATTAACCATTGATAAATTCGTTGAACTGAAGAAATCTGTCAATCAATACGAAGATGTTTCGGTCGTAGAGACAATTTGTTAATTTTATTGTTAATTAAATTTAAATGTTAGTCAGATGAGAACCACTTACTGTAGATGAAGACATGTACATTAGTAGACATAGACAGAAGCCACACGCGACTGTACTCTCGCTGGACCATGCCAGAAAGACACAGTAGTACTGGTAGACAGAAGGTGGTAATTATAACGTGTGTGTATGATTACAGCACTAGAGCACTAAAAAAACAGCTGCGATATAAATACTACAACAGTTATTTTTTAAATGGCCTACAAAAGATATCAAACAGACTATGAAGAAATATAGTAATTTAATAATTACTCCATTTAAAATCTGTTTGATTGTTAAATTTTTGGATAAATCTTAAAGGTAGGTGACGGTACATAAAATTGGTATATGAATTTATACTATAAGATGAAAGAGACAAGTTTGTCAAATTTAATTTGGTCTAACTTTGGTTTAATCAACAATAGAAAATAAAGGTACAATTCATCAAATACATGCTGATATAAATAAATGATAATATAATATAAGGTAGACTCAGAACTAAACAAAATAATCACTCAACATTTACATGGCCTAGACAATAGAACTAAACAACAGAGGATGTCTACGCGCGTACGCCACGAAACACAATTTACAACGAAAATAATAAATCAAATCAAGAAAGAAAAACAATAATAATAATGATAATTATCCAAAAAAAAGAAAACATAACACTTATAGGTTACCGAACATCCTCGTCATTCATCAATTATTATACATAATCAATTTTTGTTTTTGGGTTTTTGTAATTAATTTACAAGCAACGGGATTATCCGTTGCAGTTAACTAGTAAAAATATCTCACAGTTCATTATAAATAGCAGCTAGATGAAATCCTGAGTTAAGGACACACTGGCACTGTGCTGTGTGGTGTAGTACGGGTACTGCACAAAAACGGTACTGGTACGATACAAAATTTGTTATGTTTTAATTATCAATTAAATCAACTGGCTGGCGGCTTTCGTCTCTTATTTTGGTCTTTCATTTGTTTTTAATTAATTAATTATTACTTTTTGTTTTTGAAAATATTGGTTTATCTCTTTGGCTAATACGGTTTCGATGCATCTTTGGCCCGTTTCAATTGCACCTTAAGACGTTTCGTGCCTATTTGGAATCCGTTCATTGCAGCAATTGCTTGTTGTGCTGATGTTGCATTGTCGAATGACACAAAACCGAAACACTTGGATAGATTAGTTTGCTTGTCTATAAACACCTTTGCTGATATAACTGGACCGAATGGTAGGAACGTCGATGCCAGATCCGTATCGGTGAATTCTTGTGGTAGATGATAGATGAATAGATTACATCCATCCGGACCTGGAACATGAATATGTTATCTACACACACACCCAACCGCCAACACGTGACGAATTGAGAGAAAAAAGAAGGTACCCGCTGTTGGAACCGAGCCTATCAACAGGGAAACCAACTAAACCTACATTTGTAAGTGGCATATTTATTAATTATTTTTTCTGTTTTAAATTAAATGAATATGCAACTGTATAGAATTTTAAATGTTATTGCAATATTCATGTTATGAGGTTACAAGTGAATTTTCACAAATTTCTTTTTCTGTTTTTGGTTTTGCATGGTAACAAGAACCAATCGAATGGAACGGAATTTGTCAATATTTCCCAATATACTTTCGTTTCTGATCTGATGTACGAAACAAATTTGGGAAAGGTCGGTGAATCGGGGTAGGCAAATAAACGAGGGGACCCATGTTTATTTGCCATTACTTTACTAAATTACCTTCTTTCAACTTCCTGCAATCGGTCAGTAATTAATATTAGCATGCATTTATTTTTCTTCTAATTGTAAGAACTAAATAAGTTTGATCTTTTGAAACTAAATTAGTATAACTTTTGAGAATACTTCAGTTAAAATAAATAGCAAACAGTAAATAATTAGACCGATATATATTCATATTGTGAAAACAGGTCGTTTGCAGTCATACTTGCCACAATGTCTTCAAGTAATTAATATGAATAAATTTTTAAAAATTGGCCTGTATCGACGTTGTAGATTGTGAGTAAAACGGGGTGCCACAAAGACTGGTTAAATGGGGTATAACATTTTAGAAGACGTGTGGCTCCAAATAAGGTAGCAAATTTCTATCTCGATAATTACACATTAATTAAGAAAATAACGCTTAAATAATAGAAATAAGGAGGCATAAGAATATAAAATTGACTTGAGTAGCAATGTCTCTGTTGTTAAAAACTAAATCTGTTGTTCTAACTGCTAAACATAAAACGCTTGTACAATCATAAAAAACGCTGATAATAGAAAAGTACTAACTGTTTGCAACATTTTTTGTCTAAAAAATTGAGTAGGTATCCAATTTTTTTGGTGATTTCTATTACCACTGATTTATTTTACATACAAAACGTCTGTAAATGTGAATATTCACCTATAAAATAATCAATTTTCTAATTTTGTTTCCATGCGTATCCATTTTGCCCGAATTTCCCCTAGACAAAGTTTTACGTAGTAGTAGTGCTAACAGATTTTACGAGATCTACAAAATTCAAATTGTATTGTATGTAAACACTTAACTGATATGTATACAGTTAACTGTCTTTTTTCCTCATCTGTTGATTTTCTACGTTATGGTAGATTTACGACTTTGTCTGTTTATAAAATTTCCAACTAAATAACTGATGCAGGAACAATTATAACTTTAACTACCAACATTATATTTATGTTTAAACAGACAAAACAATAATACCATCAACCAATAAACTATTTATGAATTTAACTTAATAACAACAGTACATTAGAGGGTTTTTAATTAAAAATCAACAAGATTTGCATAGAAGAACTAGACGAACTAAACCCGCTTTACTATTGTTACGATCTATTATAGTTATAAACACGAATTAACAATCATTTATTAAATCCAATTAATTGCTAGAAAAATATTGTTGATGAAGAATTATTTTTTAAATATGGAAATTTATTCGTACTACTTTATTGTCAATATTATATTCGAAATTTTACATCCAAACATTTCCTGCATTTAGAGAAATTTATTGTTGGATTATTATTGTAGCAAGATAGATGACACAACTTATAAATCATATAACTATATACATCGGTATATTGTGTTCAATGATGCATCGAATTTTGTTTTTTTCGCCTACATAATCGATCGATTTTGATTATTGATTGAATCGAAAATCACGATAAACAAATTAAATGAGAACGTTCGAAAATTGGTGTAATTTTGTTAATTCTGTGGATGTTCTCAGTAATTTAGAATTTTATTTGTTTTCTATCTCTATTGATCGATCCAAGGTTATAAAAATGTTAGCGTTTGGTGAATAATAAAACATTGTAATGACTAACACATAAAAATCGTCGACATACGATTTTAGTGTTGTGCAATTTACAACGAAGCTTTCGTACACCATAACTATACTGATTGATTAGCTTTTTAAAAGTTTAAGATGTTTTAAAAGCGGATATTTTAACGACTTTTTGAACCTACACCTCTATCACGTAGATTTTATATTTGAAATTCGATTATTAGATATTAAACAACAAAATAACAGAGAAGTGTTAGTAGAAATTTAAAAAAAAGTAACTTACCCTCGATTTGTTTACCAGCGGCAGCAATAGCGGCCGCATTAATTGTAGCACTAGTGATGAGTGATCCATATGTTGATAAATCAGGAGCTGAAATGCCCGACTGTAAACCAGCAGTCAATGTTCGTTCAACTCCAGCACTTTTACCTAACAAATTTGCAACACATAAAGGTGTAGCAGCAGCAGCAGCGGCGGCGGCTGCTGGTTGTGACATTGCCGCTAATGTTACTAAATTTTGTACACCAATTGGTGCTAATAAATTATCAGCACTAGTTAATAATTGTTGTTGTAATAATGCTGAACCACTACTCATTGCTTGTAATAATTGTAAAGATGTTGCATCATTTGATAATACTGGACTATATTGTTGTGGTGGTGTTTGTAATTGTGGTGTTGTTGTTGCTAATGCATTCCATACGTTTGCTTGCATTTGTTGTTGCCGTTTTAATTCTTTCTCTTTTTGTGTATCAGCAAATTTAACTACCAACGGTGCTGAACAGCCCTCCATTGTTTGTGATTGATGTAATGCTTTTATGGCACTAAGGGCTGATTGTTTACTAGCGAACGTTACAAAAGCACAACCTTTTGAATTGCCGGCTGTATCGCGCAATACACTACATTCTTCTATCGTACCATAACCGTTGAATAGGGCACGAACATCGTTTTCACATAATTTCTTACTTAACATCCCCACAAACAACTTCCTCTCTGTAACAAACGAACAAACAAACAAACAACAATTAACGATAATAGACACTAAACTATAATAATCTTATCTGTAAATACAATCAAGAAGTAACTAACTATGCAAAACTATTTAAAGTCGCGATAATTGAGCGCAATGCAGTTAGCCCAGATAGATTATTCAATTTTCATCTTAATCATATTTTTTTAAAATTATAGCCAAAGACAAATATTCTATTATTAGTGTAATATAATATTTAAAAACATTATATTCTAATAACAATCCATTATATTTTAGTACGTTATTGACACGAGGCTTATCTAAAAATATAAAGCTAGTGTTATTTTTCAAAGTATGACAGTTCACGTTAATTACGACATAAACATTGCATTATAAATATCGTATGTAGAGATAATTTTCAGTGTAATTCATTATAATTTGAACTATTTTCAGTGAAAATAGAAAAAAATACAGAAACGGACAACAAATATCTTGAATGCTTTTAGTATTATCAAAAATGCACCGATGCTTCCTGTTATCGTTACAATTCTAATTATTGTCGCGACCTTGTTTCCGCATTCCGAACGTCAACACCATCTTTAACTGTTAATACAACAAGACAATTTTCAAAATTCGAATTTACTATGCAAAACAACTCAACAACCAGCGCATTCCCTTCTGTTAACCGTTTTTTGACATGAAAATTCTCACTTAAAATGATCTAAATTGTTCTTCTACTTCCAATTTTAGATTATTTCGGTGATTATTCATTATGATGGAAGGAGACTCATAAATCATGTAATCACTAATCATCAAGAACCTATACAGGTCTTAATGCATTCCTATCCATACTTATTCAACTGTATAAACATCCGTTCTTTAATAATAAACTATTATCTGAGGCTGTTATCTGTTGAAAAGAGGAACTGTAACAGCTCTGAATTGGTGACTGAAACACTGATTATATCGCTAATTAAAATTAAAACTATTTTTAACACTGAAAAATCTTCAATATTACATTATGAGAGTTATGCTACTTCAGAATAACAGTTTTCCAAATGAACTCTTTTTCATATTAATAATTGTGGCCATTAATTGAAAATGAACTTTTGAACGTGTTGTGATATAAATATTTGTTCTATTTTTGTTCCGTTTTATTCGTAAAGCTAGATCTACAATATTGATTAGAGTATAACTGGTGATTCATAACAAAAAAATTTCCTGAATTTCCTTTACACCCTTATTTGCAGGAAAATTGTAAGATTAACAACACCAACAAAGTAAATCCAACAACAACAACAACACAATGAGAACAACAATACGTTATTGTTCTGTTAAAATAACGAATTTGTGTTAAATGGTTTAGATTTTCTTTTATGGAATGATTCACAATTCTAGAGCCATACGGCTGGGGATTTTATGTTTTAAACGTTAGTTGTTTCAGCAATAAGCCATTTTACTTGAAACGTTTATTTCACAATTGAGTTACATTACTTTTTTTCGGAGGGATTTTCCGTCTACCCATTCTCCGATTACAGCCAGTGGAAGAGGAACAAAAAGTCGTTTTCTTTTTTATTTGGTGAATTATTAGAGAAAACGTTTAATCGTTAAAGTCAAGGGGGGAAATCTAACGAAATAAATCAATTTAAAGTTGAAACATAATTATTTATGTGTCATAAGCAACATTATCAACAACAATAACAGGCACAACGGCAAAAAATAGAAGCGAGAAAAACAGAAAATATTGATGATAAATGTAACTTTTATTTAATTATTCTACAAATCGATTTATAGCGGAAAACATCAACTGTTGAATACGAGTAGACCGGAGGAGACAGGAAAATTATTGAAAATCACATATAGCCCAAGAATTTTACGGTAAAACAGAATTTTCTTATTTTAATGATGGTTAAATACTGTAATTATAAAATACTCTCCCATATATGGTTGTGATTTGAACAAAAAAAACAGTAATTAAGAAAGTAAATTGTGTGTATTTGACATAAAAAATGCATTTCCGGCTAGAATCAACTAAATTTAGAAATAATTGAGATTATCTCGGTATACCGAATTGGCAATTCCAATTAGAAAACGGATAGTAATTATGATTTCGTTGGCAATATTTTTGATTTAATACAATGGACAGGAAATGAAATTTGATAAGTTCATACACACCTGTGTACAAAGTCGATTTGTAAGCAGATTACAATGCATTTTCCTACAAACTAATCAACCGAACACAATTATAATGGAATTAAAAATAATATAATTGAAAATAAGTACGAGTAAAGTTGAAGATATACGATTTCGTCAAGGAAATTTCCCCCAGGATAGAAGAAACACCGAATAGCACCTGTTTGAGGGATATTATAATTTTTTAAGTTAAGCCGACGATGGAGGAACAAATTAAAAATTACCGAGAATTTAAAAAAGAAAATTGTAAAACACGAGAGAACCTTGACAGGAAGTCAATATTTACTTTTGCAGGAATTTAAATGTGTTATCTTGGGATATTTGTAGAAATCATTTTGAAATATTCTTTCAAAATTGTACATCATTTAAGTCAATTTTTGGTCTATTAAATATTTTTGATTTGTTTGCATTAAAATAAACTAGCGGAAATTACTACAATAACGCATCCTGCAATTAGAATTACAATAAAAATGCAATTTATAAAAATCGATAAATTTCACAAGAATTCCTGAAACAGAGAGAACCAAACAATTTTGTTCATTGAAAATTATTATTTATCTACCTTGGTAATTTCTCATGATTTCTAGAATTAAAGTACAAGGTCGGATAATGTGAATAATAATTGTATTTTTTTATTTTTCTACATACATATTTTTATTGTTATTTGTTCTAATGGAATATACTCGACGTTAGATAAATCAAAAACTTTAATTTTGCTATTATTTTCTTTAGAAAACAATAGGTAATTATTTTATAAATTTCAATGGATGGAAAGAAATCAATAGGTACTTTTTGTTGTTGTTTTTAAATACGGTAATTAAAATAAAATGGTATTTATGAATACTATGGAAATTATTGTAAATTATAACGAACGCGTGTTATCCTTCCATTTTTTCGACTTTGATCCTCGAATTCAATCGAAAAACAAATTATAAAGCTTTTCAAAATATTCAAATGCATTCACGTTTATAAAATATTAAATAACACGTCAGGTGGTCCAACGTAATGTATCAAAAGTTACTAGTTGACAGTCTTAAAAGAAAAAGTGAGATAATGGGATATTTTCTGTTGGTATATTTGATAGAAAAGGTACTAGACATATAAATGCATCTGTATACCAACCTAATGCCTTTAAAATTCCTAAATTTTGACTATCTGCAAATTTAGTGTCGTTAAGTTCGCGTTGTGTAATGCGTTTATCCACTGAAAACAGTATCTCTGCTTCTCTCACAAATCATCAAGAGATTTTTCAAATATTAAATTGGATATTCTGCTCAAATGTAGTTCCAAATTTTATCATACAAGCGTGAATTCAGTTTATCCCTTAATGCTTATCGTTTTTGTCAACGATATTGCACTATTAAAAGTTTCCGAGAGTAGAATTTATAAAAAAAGAACGAAACATTTTTGCCATTTTATAAATTGTTCTAAACTAGAAAAATAGACTAATCTGTGCATTGTATAAAAACAATCTTAGGGTCGTTATAAACATAAAGGCAATTCTCTAGGATAGAGTTGTTGCAGGAATACAAGAAAAGTCTAGTGAGAGAGAATCACAAACATCCCTCTAGGGTGCAACAATACAGGACTCGTCTTGTAAGTTAATTGAGGTGTCAACTTTGTAAAATGGGTAGATTTTTTGCTATTGTTGTTAAGATTTCTTATTTTCATTCTAGGGTAGTTTGAGATTGTCAAGTTGTTTTTTATTATAGTCTCGCCGTTTGTTTTAATAGAGTTAATTACTGTATTTAGGATCCTTTATTTTTTGTCTAGATTTATCTCAAAATAATTTTATTATGATTAAATGTTTGTGGTTTTCATTTAAGACATTGCCTTGAATTTAGTTTTACAGATTTATTCACATATCCCATTAAATTAAATAAACAAATATAAGTGTTATCAAAAATAATTTCTCGAGTGGTGTGATTTTTTTTCGATACAACAACACTTGAAACTAATGGAAATTTCAACATTCTATTGCTAATAATAAGGAATTTTAATAGGTTTAATGCAATTGGGGGATGTACCTGGCACCATGTAAGGACTAGATATGGGTGCCGGCTGCCAATACGATGCTGTAATAGCCGGATACAGGCCTTTTGATGATGATGTTGTGGTAGTTGTAGTAGTGCGACTCTTCATTTCACTATTATAACTCCTGCAACTTGTTGCTGTTGCACTTTCAGTCGAACACATCACATCTCTCGTATTATCTCGTCGTCTCGACACACAAACACATATACACATAGGATAGTACCGGCGTCGGCGTCGTTATTATTATTTTTTCTATATAAACATCGATTTTTCTTTATCACAATCTACCTTTTTGTGAATATAGGTGTTAACGTACCGCACACAATCAGCCGACTAAAGTAGGGAAAAACAGTACGACTCATTTAACCCGACAAACTCGCGTAACAACAACACTGACTAAACGACGACGACCATCACATATACATAACCGAACACAAAACAAACCCACAATGTGAGAGAGTCACACATAGACACAATACACACAAAACACTCGTCAATTCATGACATTACGCCAAGTTCTGTGACGAATACAAAACACTAAAATATATCCGACTAGAAGACAGCTTATATCCCATCTATCTATCGGTAATATACCGGACGTCATGAATGAAAACGAAGAATTTACAACAATAATGAAGACGACGGCGATGAAGGCGTCCCGACGCCACACACACAACTTACGATTTGTTGTTGGTGGCACCGACGTCGGGACGGTTCTGACCAAAACTTCCACACAATTAAAGTGAGATAGATTAAATTATATGCAATATAGTTGGAAAACCAGTCAAGCACACATACCACACTAACCCACTTCTCTCTTACACTTTTCTCGAACATACTTGGCCCGAAACGAACAGTAAAACTACTGTTTTTCTTGTTGTTGTTTTGCAATCAAAAATAAAACGAACACAAATCACAAAAACCGCCATCATCAAGTTGTATTTAATGTAGAAATAATTATGTAAAACTATCGCAGACTTAATTCAAACTGACAGCGAATTGAAATTTTACATGTGTTCACATTCTCGGGAACATGACAGGGAGAAATGCGTTATAAACGGCGGATAATGTGGAGAAAATTTCAACAATTTACCACTAAATATGAATAACTGAAGACTTGAATACACATCATTAAATCCAATAATCGTCTATGTTGATTGAAATTATTGTCGGAAATAAACAATCAATTTTTTCTTGAGGCGTATTTATAATAAATCTGATGAATAATGCAATATTTATAAATAAATCGTTTATTTTTCCATTCGTATTTCTAGAAGAATAAACGTGATAATGATGATGGATATTTCGATTTGGAAATTATTAATTTCTGTAATTCAATATTTGTTAATATCTATAATTAGTCAGATTGTTAATGCAATAATACCCCGCTACTAATACTGCTACTAGTTAATTAACTGTTTAATAAAATAAATTCAGAATTGAACATTTTAATTAAAACTACCCACCAAAAGTTCAATCTATCTTTGGTAATAGGAAACTATGATTATTAAATATGTTAATCAATGGATATTGATCCTTTTAGAACGATATTTATTGCATTAGTGGGAAATGTAATTAATACTTATTATACTCGATATGTTAAAAATATAGGTGGATATCGTTCCAATTTCAGAATAATCGAAATATTAATTTTACTCGTTTGCTAATTGGAACTAAAATTTTCGATAATAAAAAACCAGTCGTATTCTGTAACTTTTTAGTAATTCGTTACCATGACAACACTGAAATCAACCTATTTTATATTTGTCTCTTTCGGATTATATGATGGAATTCTAAAGAGTTGCCCAAATGACTAGTGTCCAACTAAGACATTTAAATGACAACTATAGTAAATCGAATCATCTAATATAAAGTTTTGAATTATCTACCAACTTTATAGTTCAAAAAATAAGCATTTTTATAGCACAGAATTTCATAGTAACAAAAGATATGGTACCATGTCAAAACTATAACCTCAAATTTTCTGTCTTTGGGTGTTGTCTTAAATTTCTAATGAATTCAGTTTTAAATTATTGTTTTTAATTATTGGTGAACTTTGTTTTATTGAATTTTAATACGAATATGTTTTTATTATTTCCTTTGTGTAATGTAATGAGTCATTACTAATGACTAATGTGTTATTATTATTATTTTTTGAATGTTCCCGCTTTATACTACTTTTTAATGAGTTGGTACATCTGTCATTTCAGCTACTATCTCACTAGATTTACTTGATTTTATTCGTTAATACCGTTTACATCTAGTGATAACTAAGTTGGTAAGATTAGTTAGCAATGCTTTAACAACAACGTAAATACTCTGTGTTGTGTTAACACAGCTGTGGTGAAGAACTGTAGACTGCGTTTATATCTTATAATAACTAACCTGACTGCTTACAAAGTTAAGGAACTAAACTACTGTGCGTTTACATCTATTGTTAGAAACTGTAGTTAGGGTAATCTGTGGTTAATTTTTGAAATTCCCCTAATGGTTAACAGGATGGCTAACTGTACTTTTAGATAACTAAATTCTCTACTCCGTTAAATTTTATGTGGAGAACAACGAAAATTTGACATCAGAAAGCACAAAGTGAGATTAATGTCGTCGTTTACATCTGTATTTTTTCGTTGTTGGTACTATGGTTGGTACTATATAATCGATGTAAACAACTACTATTACTACTAATTACTTGTTTACATCGATTATATTTACGTTATGTTTAGGTGTAAACGGAGTGTCAAGTGAACACGCAATAATGCTAACATATGAAAAAGTATAGAACTAATTAATGTATGAATTACACTTTTAGGGAAATTTTCATTATCATTTATATAAAATGTAAAATTGTATATTTCTCAAAAAGAAAATACATGCGATGTTGAACTGCAGTGAAGCATTAACGAGTATTTTAAAAATAAACATCAGTTTCTGACAATAAATGTAAACGCACTATAGTTTGGTTCCACAACTAAGCTCTCAGTTTAATTATCACTAGATGTAAACATGGTCATTGTTAATAATTGTTTTATAATTAAAACTGAAACAAACAAGTATGATTATTGCGGTTAGAGTTGAACAGTTACAGAATACGAGACAGACAGTATTCTTTAATTGTTTAGCAATTGATTACAATGCTTTATACTCAGTTGTATTCTCTAACTGTTTGAATACTCGTTACCATAGCGATACTGAAGATCAACGATTTTTTTTTGAATAACCTATTTTATTTCTACCTCTTAAGAACGAGATAGAAGCTTTATTCAAACTGTTGTCGCTAAAAAGTTACAGAATACCACTGAGTATTATTCTTTTATAATAATAATGTTCTTGCATTAATTAGTTTATTTGTATTGATAGTATTTAAAAATTACTGCAATAAAACTTTGAGGGGTGCAAACTAATTCGATAAAATGCGAAATTTCAATTCCTGTTCCCCCACAATTATGCGTTTTATTAATTGAAAATAACTAACAATTAAATTTAACAATAATTACAATGGTGTTGACTAATCTCATAAAAAAATTATAAATTTGTGTAATTTTTATTTCGCATGTTGTATTTGTTGAGAAAAACGCCCTTGTTCGATGGAAAAAATAAAAAATAAAAAATAATAGGATAGAAGAATAATCCTATAAATGTTTGTATTATTCTCACGTTCATTAAATCCATTTCTTTGACATGAATTTTAAATTTTAGTCAAAACTACAGTAGAGGAAAAGGGGGGTAAATATAAATCGATAAAATTATTTTTCTATCATATTCATATTTGGAGAAATTCCTCAATTATTCTCAATCAAATAAAAACGATGATAATCAATACTATATTTGGCATAGAAAAATTAATAATTTATTAAAACCAAATTTAAATATTTAAACAGTTAACAATAACAATAACTAATTTGGAAATAATACGAAACGTGATGGAACAATCTAATTATTATTGTACAATTAAAATCGAGAAAATTATTAATTAATTTAATTGGTGATTATTTTAATTAATGCATTGATGTATGTACGTGCACAAGTCAATAATGATGGAACTCAAAAATAAATAAACAAGAATTTTTTTATTTAGAATGGGCATTAAAGGCAGATTATGCATGTAGAACTTTGAAATATTCAAGAATCATACATAATTTGTGATTTAGGCACACGTTGTGACATTTCCATTATGCATACGGGCCTCTTACATAAACAACAATAGAATTGACATTATTTATTCATATGGAAAGAAAGATAGACAGATTACTACATACATACGTATGTATTTATTATGTACGCAAATTTGCAATGAAAAACGATTGTTGGATTGTTTTCGTCAGACATACAGGCCGACAAAATGGTCTCCATTTTAATCAATTTTTCATATAAAATCATCGACTGTAAAAAAAGAATCCACCCACATCGAAAAGCGACTTTTAATAATTTAATGCTATAAAGCGAAAATATTAAAATGAAAGAAAATTCTAAAATATAAATCGGGTATAAAGTAAATGAAGGGCAAGAATGTAAGCGTTTTTCGAATATAAATGACTCCCATCATTTCACCCTCTAGCACATGTAAAATAATAATAAGAATAATAAAGAGTAGGCTTTATAAACTCTTGGGTGATAGTAATTATGATCGATTAGAAGGCTTCTCTAAAAGACATCTCCACTAACTTAGTAATCAACAAATTTTTCCTGCTTGGTATTCCGTATGGTGTTTTGTTATTCTGTGCCATGTGCTTTTTATTTAACTGAATTTAAAAAATATTCCAGGACCATGGATGATTATCATCCAAATTTGATTAAAAAAAATAGGGCTGTTGTAGAATTTTAAAATTTTTATATCGAAAAGTTTTCAGTTATTTAATTTTATTAGAAATTTTCGAAAAATTTCGTTTTATTTTGAAAATATCACAATATTCTATATAGTCATAATCAAAATTTGGAAAAAGTATCACTGCTAGTACAAAATTGCGATATTTTGATGAGTTTCGCTTAATTTTGGAAATATTTTATACTTTATGTAGTTATAATGAAAATGAAAAATTGCACTTTTGACAAAATTTCAAAATTTATTCGGACATTTTACGTTATTTTTAGAATAATTACTCTAGTTTGTAATAATCAAAACTACATTACATCGAAGAGTTTTGACTATTTTCATTGAATTTAATGCAAAATTTCAGAACAATTTGGTACTTTTAGTGGAAAATTTTGTTTTGAAATGATGTAAGGTGAAGGTACCAGTTTCGTCACTATTTTGATAATTTACTCATCTGTTTTTTTTAAGTAACTGATAAAAATGTAAAACAGTAACGATAACTGGTGCAATGACGACAATTATTTCGGTATTTTAAATTGTTATAATTAAAATTTCATAATTGTAGTACTGTTGTAACAAAATTGGAATATTTTTGATAAATTTTCCTTAATTTTGAAAATATACCATTACTTTATTTAACTTTAATTAGAATTTAAAAAAAATGCATTTTTTATATAATTTTTAGAAAAGTTACAGTTAGCTCAAAATTTCAAGATTTTATTGAGAAATTTTACTCTTTTGCTAGAAATAGTGCAGCCCTTTAGAAAGTCACAAACAAAATTTGAAAAAAGTACCATTATTGTTTTATATCGAAAAGTTTTAACTACTTTCTTTGACCCCAATGCAAAATTTTGAAACAATTTAGTACTTTAAAATAATTTAAAAATTGTAGCACTGTTAGTACAAAATTAAAGTACTTAGTTATAATCAAAATTAAACGAAAAAAGTACTTTTAACACAACTTTGAAAAGTTATACAATTAGTTAAAAACTAAGATTTTATTGAAAAATTTTGCTTTATTTTGAAGAAAATTTCATTGCATTGCATTCTGAAGAAAGGTAGTACTTTTGCCTCATATCGAAAAGTTTTTACTATTTTATTTAACTCAGGCGTAAAATTTCAAAACAATTTAATACTTTTAGAGCGAAATTTGAAGATTTTAGTTAAAAATCCGAACAGTCTACATGGTCAGGTAGTATAGAATTGCAATGTTTTTGATACTTTACGTAGTTATAATAAAAATGAAAAAATGCGCTTTAAATTAAATTTCAAAAAATTATAGTTGGTTCAAATATTTATTGATACATTTTATTTTAATTTTACCACTATTGGCTTATATTGAGGAGTTTTAGCTAATTGTTCTGGTTCTAATGGAAAAATTTGAAACAATTTAGTGCATTTAGTTCTTTTTAAAGATTTTTATGGGAAAACTGGAATTTAGTTGCGAAATTAAATCAAAGCAACTCGTATTCCATTGATGCATGTAGCAAATTTGTCAAAAAGTAGAATTTTTTACTTTGTAAACGGAACGAAAGTGTGACAATGTCTCATAATTCAAATTCAAAGAAATAAATTTTGAGTGGAAAAATTGGAGAGTTTATCTCCAAGATTCCAGTAAAATTTACATATATTTTTTTTTGTTTTTTTTTAATAGATTTAAATAGAACAAACGCGTCGCAATTCAAACTCAAAAGAATAAAATTTAGTAGGAAAATTGGAAAGTTTAGCTCGACAATTCCAATGAAATTTACAATTTTTTTCCATTGTTGATACTCAAGTTACAGAATTTCTTAAAAATTATTTGGCAAATTTGTCAAAAAGTTGCACTTTTAGTAAATAAAACCAAAGTGTCACAATTTTATCCTGTAATTCAAGCTTAAACGAATAAAGTTCGAATGGAAAATTGGAGAGTTCAGCTCAAAAATTTCAGAAAAATTTACAATTTTTTCCATTTTTAATACTCTAGTTATGTTGTTGTTTAAATGTTAGAAAGCTTAGAATTTTTTTATTTAAAATTAAAAAATAGAAATTCGAAGGAATATATTTTGATTGGAAAACTGAAGAATTCAGCTCCAAAATTCCAGCAAAATTTACAAAAATTTACTATTTAACCCCTTCATTTATGAAATTTGTTAAAAACTACAATTTGAATGTTAAAAAAAAAAACAAATTAGAGGAGTCTTCAAACAGACTTTTATGGTAGGTACTTGGCAAAAATTCGTTAGAAATCAGTAACCTTAAATATTTTAAAACCTAGACTACTTCAAAAATCGATTAAAAGATTGTAAGCTGACCCATTTTGCAAAACTTAACTTTTAAGTAACTTTCGAGTAACACTTTAACCATTTAATGACTATAAAAGATAATTAAGGCCCTCTATCTAATTTGCCACCCTCAGGCATTGCCTGTATTCTAAGCGCTAAAAACAGCCCTATATGAAAGATTACCAATAAATAATCAATAATTAGATTTAGTTTTAATTACAATTTTCGCCCCGGTTTAAATCTGGATACTTTTAATGGATATTTTCGTCAAATGTATATTTTTCAAAGTTCCATTTACATGTAATTTGGATGACAAATTATTGGAATGGTTTAAATGCCAGTCTGTTATCCCACTCATTAATTATTTTGAATAATTACTGGTGAATTACACACACACCTACACATACACAGAAACGTATATAAACAGAAAATATCTACGGAATATTTTTTGTTGTTATTGTTGTTGTTGGAATAGAAAAAATTTAATTTGATTTAGTGATCGAATGGCTGGTTGAACTTACCGTTACGGTTTTCACTATCGGCTGGTTTCATTTGAATAGGATGGTGCATCTGTAACAGATGGAATTGCAATATTAGACAACATATGTAGACATGTCGATATATTTTTATATTCTATTACATGAACAAATATATTTCCTTTAAATAAATCTTCTAATTCAATTCCTTTAGGATATATTCCGGTAGTTTAAGCATATCAAAAACTGATTGATGTGCTTTCTATTATACTTTCAAAAAATGACTCAGTTGTATTCTAGAAATAAAGTTATTAGTCTAATAATTTATATTACATTCTCAATTTAACACATCATCAATTCTAATTTGTACATAGAATGTCTGTTGACAATCTAATTGTTGCCGATTCATTCAATTAATTATTTCACACATTGATTGTATTAGAAGTGGTTTAATGCCACAAGGGATTATTTGATTTGGTAACTGTTTTACATACAAAAATATCACGAAATTGCCAGTGGTATTCTCTAAGTTCTTGGCGGCTCGTTACTATGACAACACTTTTGAATAACTCATTTCATACTTATGTCTTTTCAATTATTCAATGCGAGATAGATACTCTGTTCAAATGGGTGTCATTGTTCAGAGTTGTCATGGTAACTAGTCATCATAAAGTTGAAGAATACCACTATGACAGTGTTACTCTTCACAATTAGGTATCGCACGCATAATTGGATAGGTACAAGAATATCACAAGTTATTCAAACGAACCGCTGAAACTTCATAGAATACCTCCTTATTTTTCGTATAATTATCGTGAAAGATTCGAATCGAAGAAGATTAAAATTGCTTTATTTCATATGCTGTTTTAGAATTTATGAACCGTACTAAAAGAATTTATTATCTAATATAGTTACAAGGATGTCTTAAGAAAATTATGTTATAATTTCAACGTTAAAAAGGTGAATTAGAAAACTTTTCCACTTTTTCGAATATGTAAGAGATTGTTGAAATAATAAATTCTTATATTAAAATAATTTCAAAGAGAATATTTCTCTTCTTAGTATCTCATTAACGCCATTCAAGTTCGTAAGAACTTCTTCTAACAATTAAATAATTAATTCTATAAGCTTTATAGTTTATGCTGGTTGATTCCCAATGGATGGCGAGCCGGATGAACATCTAGATTTCTAGAGAATACAATTTTTTATGTTGTTTTATTATACGGACAGATAATGTACATTCTAGTCTCATCTAATGACAACAATGTACCTGTCTCTTCTGAACTGTCAGGTGAGAGAGACAGTTTTCCACTGTAATGTATCGTGACGTTTAATTTGCAAACGTGCAAACGGAAGGCACGCTCCATATGTACCAAGTCATCCGGTTTACTGTCCTGTCTGTCTTTCTCTCCATATACCTGTATCTGAATTTATTATATCCAACAATCACTGCTACATTAAATTTCATAGATTTATTTAAAAAAAAGCCTCAAAAGCCTCAAAACCCTCTCTTCATTATCTTTAGAAGAAAAATTTATTGAATTCTGGATAATCTACGAATAGCTTTAAAATAGTAAAATTTACTAAAATATTACAAAAAGTAGTTCTAAAAGCACGGCCGGCTCATGGCGCGGCTATTGAGTCAGGTCAGGTCAGGAAGGCGGCATTTTCAGGAACCGTTCAAAAGTTCTACAAGTTCTACAATCTATACGGTAGTCCTCAGAGAATATTTTAGCGACCAAAACACTTATTTGCCAATGCTACGATTCTGACCGATCTACCGCATACATAAAACTGCGATATTATCCCTAAAGAGCGTTATTTAGACGACTTGCTGATGAGCCACGAGGTGCAACTTTTGCTAAAATGTTTTCTAAGGACCTTCTTACAAATGCTTAAAATATATTTCGGATTAATAGGATTTATCTCCAAACTATATTAAGCTTTTGTATCGTTCACCTGGTATGAGCAAAAATGTCTCAAAATTCTACTCGAAAAATCTTAAAAGCGATGATTCAGCCCAATTTGTTCAAAATTGCTGTCATAATTTAGGACTCAATTTTGCTAAAACCCGAATGAACATTGAAGATTAATTGACTAACAGTAGCTTTCGGGTAGCGAAATTTACTAAATGAGATGAATATTCCAAAACTCACTCTTAAATTCGAAAATTTTCTTCAGAGACAGAATGAAAGAGAAAATTTTATCCGCAAATTTGATTGAAAGTGTCTAAACTTTTTTCTATAATTCGATTAAAAAACTGTTGGTTAGTGATAAGAATGCTTCAAAACCTGAACTTAAGAACTCTAAACTTTTTCAAATATTTAAAAATTTAGATTTATATTTAAAAACAACCTAAATTTCTTAAATTAAAACTTATTTTCGATAGGTAAGTAGCAAAATTTAATAGAAATTGGCAACTTACTTACTCCAGCTTTGACTAAACGTGCCTAAACTTTTTATAATTACATGGCAAATACCTTATGAGAATGTTTCAAAATTTGTACCAAAATTCAAATGTCGTAGAAAAATTAAAATTTAGCTTTATATTCGAAAAACTCCCCTAATGCAAGCCAAATTGTTTGAATTATAATATTTTCGATAAAATTTTCTATCGGCCCGGTCTTGATTGAAACCTTGTAAATTTCCTTGTGTATTGATGCAATAAAAGTGGAAAAAGTTAAAAAGCTCGTCTAGTAGCTATCTAGCAATCTTGTCGTCGTCGTTGTCGTCGTCATCATCATTGTCGTCTCTGGATTTTATTCAAATTTGCCTGACCCAGCAGCAACCACCATCAGTTTTTACATCGTTTATTCAAAGCACGTTTGGTACGTGCCTTCCGTTTCGTCCTAGGCGCTCTATCGTTGCTGCCTCTCCCGAAAAAAAAATTCTACAACTACCGATCAAGTAACAGACTTAAAAAAAATCCCAACGAACAACCTTAAATTTATATGCAGAACTATAAATGTTAATTACTTTAACAATTCAATTAATTTTAAAATTGTATTGTATTCGGTAACAGTTTTAACTGCAATGCAATCAAGATAGCGGCCGTATTTTAGTTTAATACTGAAACAATAATGAATGTCGCCTGTGGGCAGATTAACCAATCTGCTGTTAGTCGTCGCTTTTAAGGGAATGTTACACAACTACCACCAAAATATATATATCGACTCTAACCCTCTTCTGTTACTGAACAATATCAAACAAACAAGTTTAATAAAACAACTAAATTCGATTAAATCGAATTTCCAAAACTGATATGAGAATCGTATAACAAGCGTTCCATCTCGCACTAGATCTTCTAGTAACTATCACGATTCGGCGAGCAAAATTTGAACTTTGTAGCTCATTGGGAAACTGGTGGAAAAGCGCCAGAATCTGATAATTTCGGGTTTTTTCATCTTTCCTCGCTAAATTCTGAAAATACGGAAAAATTTTCTTTCCAAGATTGATCACGAATCTTACTGCTTTCAAATCGAAAAGATAACATTGCTTAGATGATTTTCTAAAGATAAGGTTCAAATTTTCCTCTTTAAAATATTTTTTGGCTCGCCAAATAATGACAGTTGCCATGAGAGTAATAGAGAAATAGAAAGCAAACTATCAATTAAAAAATCGATAAAAGTTTGCAAAAGTAGCAAAACTTATCAAAGATACAATCCCCCTAAGAGCACAGAAACAAAAGGGGAGAAAAAACGGATTTCAAGAAAATAGAGGTCAGATAATAAATTGTGAGTCGTTTGATCATCAACTAGTAGTCGTTTTTCCTTGTATTTTCTTTCAGTGTGTATGCTTCACTTTCCCTTTTTCGTGGCCTCTTAAATCAGAACATCGATTGTATCTGTCCGTAGATATATTTGGCGTCGATTCAATCAACACCTCTTCTTTAATTTATTGTTTGACTGATAAAGCTCGGGAGAATCAGAGAAAATTAATCCGATTTCTTTACGCGATAATAGGATACTTGTTTTTTTTTACTACTACTACTACTATTATTTCTTTTTTCGCCTTCCTTTTGGCTCATCAATTCAACTGATTAACTAACAAGTTAATTGATTCAAATAGAATTCAACTTACCCCATTTAAAGTTTTAACATTGTGGAGAGCATCCTGGGCTTGTAGAGCTGCTTTTCTTGTAAAGAATGTCACGAAGCAACAACCTGANGACGGCGATTATGTCACCATCAATATGTTCCAAAATTTGGGCAATAAAGACAGTGCAGGTAGGTCGCAGCTTAGTTCAGCTATTTAGAGTAAAAAACAAAAAACAAATGCCAGTTTGTAAATCAAGTTACCTGTATGGCGAAATCATAGCCAACTGTTTGGTTGAATACCGTACATTTTGAAAATCACAGTTGGCCATGCTTTGGTTATGTTGTGTTGTAGATTGGTTCGGAAATTGAAAAAAAAGTAGTCACTATTTGTGCAGTTTATAAATCAAGTTACCTATATTGCGAAATCATAGCCAACTGTGTGGTTAAATATCGTACACTTTGTATATCGCAGTTGGCCATGCTTTGGTTATGTTATGTCGTAGATTCATTCATACACTTAAATAGTGCATTATGGGAATACAGTAGATTATGAACCAAGTTACGACACTATTAATATGATATTATCGTTGTACACTTTGAATAGTGTTGATAATATTTTGGTTAGGTTATGTCGTAGATTAATTCATTGGTTTGAATAAATGTCAAATTTAATAAAATTATTGATCACGAAATTATGGCCAACTGTTAGTTTTATTACGTTTATATATTTTGCTTAGGCTATTCTTTGGTCAAGTCATGTCGTAGATTGATTCATACATTAAAAAATATGGAATTTAATGGAATATGAACCAAGCTACGACACTATTAAATTATGGCCGAATTTGAGTGAAAGTACACTTGTTATACAGGACAGACGGCTATATAGTGTCGTAGATTGATTCAGAAATAAATAGTTGAAAATCGCCTTTTTTATTAATTAGCAGAAATAAAAATTAAATTCAATTAAAACTAATCGAATTGAAAGAAAATACAAATTTTTGAATTCTTAATATGGAATTTTAACAAGGCCAACTAATTAGAACTAAAAAAATAGGCTATATATGCATGAACGTAGGGTGTAGCTTGTTGCATCATCATAAAAAACGCATTTAATTTAATCATCATTGTGTCTATAAATAAATTCATTCTATTATAATTTATAATAAATAAACAATTATAAATTAATCATATACAGTAATGGCAATTCATTTAAAAACATACAGAGCGTAGAATGATATTTTATAGTTGGCCATGAATTGTAATATCGTAACTTGATTGATTTGCAATTGAAACAAAACAAACGTCAAATAAAACAATGATATACAATAACGGCAATTGATTTACAAACATACATAGTAGTAGGCCATGCATTGATTACATCGCATCGAAGTTTCATTCAATTGTTTTCAATTAAAACAAATACTAAAAGTTTTTAAGTATAAAGCAAGCTATTCGATTTAATAAAAAACAGCCAACTATAAAATAAATTATCATGGCACACTTGATAATAAATAAATCAATAATGTATGTAGAGTAATGACAATTGATTATAACCTAAATTCACTAATTTTATGGAAAACTGATGAAAACATAACAGAATAAAATTCCCTAATTTTTACAAATTTAATCACTAGAAATCTAGTAACTTTAACTCAGTTGGCATTATATTGAATTATAACGTAACAGTGACGTATTGACAGGTTATTGGTTAATTTCAAAAATTGCGCTTTATGGAGAACCAATGAGATTATTTCTACAGTAATTGTAAATTAATCATAGTTGGTCATGCATTGATTATATCGTATCGAAGCTTGATTCAGTTGTTTTCAATTAAAACAAATATTAAAATATAAAGCAAGCTATGATTCGATTTAATAAAAACCGCCAACTAAGAAATAAATTATCATGGCACACTTGATAATTAATAAATTAATAATATATGTAGAGTAATGACAATTGATTATAACCTAAATTCACTAATTTTATGGAAAACTGATGAAAACATAACAGAATAAAAGTCCCTAATTTTTACAAATTTAATCCCTAGGAATCTAGTTATTTTAACTATACTCAGTTGGCATTATATTGAATTATAACGTAACAGTGACGTATTGATAGGTTATTGGTTATTTTCAAAAATTGCACCTTTATGGAGAACCAATGAGATTATTTTTACAGTAATTGTAAACTAATCATAGTTGGTCATGCATTGGTTATATCGTATCGAAGCTTGGTTCAGTTGTTTTCAATTAAAACAAATATTAAAATATAAAGCAAGCTAGGATTCGATTTAATAAAAACAACCAACTACGAAATAAATTATCATGGCACACTTGATAATTAATAAATTAATAATATATGTAGAGTAATGACAATTGATTATAACCTAAATTCACTAATTTTATGGAAAACTGATGAAAACATAACAGAATAAAAGTCCCTAGTTTTTACAAATTTAATCCCTTATAATCTAGTAGCTTTAACTATACTCAATTAGCGTGACAATGACGTATTGATAGATCATTGGTTATTTTCAAAAATTGCGCTTTATGGAGAACCAATAAGATTATTTCTACAATAATTGTAAATTAATCATAATTGGCCATGGTTTTATGTATATTGTTATAGCTTGATTAGATTGTTTCTAATTAAAATGAATGATATACAGTTAGGGTAATTGCATTAAAAGCACAATTGTTGAAAATAGGTTTTTGTTTCTAGGATATACAGTGCAGGCGGTTGAATATTTCGCTGAGAAATTGATGCAATATGGTGATGGTACCGAAGTACCAATACGTAGTCTATTAGGCCATCGTAGTCAAGCTAGTCCCGAAGTACGTCACGTTTCCGGTCAACATTTCCACGAATTCCGGGAGTTTCTATTAAAACATCCGGATGTCTTTCAAATTGACGATCAAAAAGAGACCGTATTGTTGATAAATTACGAAAAATATCGCCAATTATACCCGAATAGTTGTTGGAATAATTCAACTATGAACAACAATAATAATCCAAATAAACAACAAGAATTGAATTATCAACCGGATGTTAAAATCGATCCGGAAATTACACAGACTTTATTGGATTTTTTGGCACAATGTATTGAAGTTAAAGGGCCGGTATTGGTTGAACAATTATTTCAAATTGTCAGTTGTAATCTACCGGAACAAATGTGGACGAATTTATTTAATACACCGCAACATATGACGAGTTTTTTACGTTTGTTTAGCGATAGTTTTCATATACAAGCCAATTTGGTTACTTTATTACAACCGCCGAAGATCTACAATCAAAAGACCATTGAAAAACAACAAACAATTGAAAATTTACAACAACAAACAAAAGAATTGGAACAACAACGCAACGAATCGCCTACTATGCGCAATTTACAACAACAAACAAAAGAAATCGAACGCAACGAATCGCCTACTATGCGCAATTTACAACAACAAACAAAAGAGATTGAACGCAACGAATCGCCTACTATGCGCAAATTCGATGATAATGACGATAAATTGAAACAACAATCGAGTAGTCCGCGTTCGATTAATGATCGTTTGAAACAGCCGAAATTGAATCAACAAAAACTCCAAGAAACTAGCGAAACGGAAATTAAGGTTAATTTTAAATTAGGCCGAAAATCCCCAGATTCTCCCCAAATACAACAACAACAACAACAACAGGAAACGGAAACAAGAAAATCGACAGCCAATCAGAGTTTGAAACAACGCATCAATAATTTAGTTTTGAAAACATTACAAGAGAATACCGGCCGGGAACGGCATAATCTATTAAATCAACAATTGAATTTGTCTAATATTACCAATATTGGTAATAATGGTGGTAATAATGGTAATAATATTGGTAATAATCATGAATTGTGGAAGATTAAATTGTTTCAAAATACACGAGTTATTTGTAGTGTTAAAGAATGCCAAATTGTTATCGATGAGATTATGAATAGTAAGATGGTTGATAAAATTGTTGATGATGATGATGATGGTGATGATAAAATATGGCCATTTACTGATGATAAAATCGTAGTTGCCTTCGATTGTGAAGGCATCAATTTGGGTATAAAGGGCCAATTGACTTTATTACAAATTGCAACAATGTCCGGTTTTTCGTATATTTTCGATTTAATTACATGTCCGAATATGATCGAGGCTGGTTTAAAGAGAATCCTAGAAAGTCCCGATGTTATTAAGGTAAGTCCATTTCTATAATTAGTGTCGTAACTTGATTCATATTCGATTCGATTTGAATCAAACTAGGACGCCATTTAACGAAAATCATAGCCAACTTTATAAAGGAAAAAATTCGAAATTGATTCATTTGATTTTTGACAAACAACTGAATCAAGTTTGCCATTTAATAAAAAACATAGAAAATTTAGCCTACTAGATTTCTCAATTATTTGATGTACAACAACGCCTACTAATAATACAGTGCTACAAATCTAGTAGGCTTTATTATCTACAATCCAGTTGGCTGTGGATAATACAGAGTGAGCCAAGTGGTTGGCCTATTAGACGTTTAAAGAGTTCTAATTGATGAAAGTTTCTGAAATTTGGTATGCAACCGGTTTTTCCACCTGAACTACACGTGGAAAATATTTTCGTTGTTCTATNAAGTAGGGTGCACTACCCCGTACACCGAGGGTTGACAGAACAACGAAAATATTTTCCAGGTGTAGTTCAGGTGGAAAAACGGGTGCGTACCAAATTTCAGAAACTCTCATCAATTAGAACTCTTTAAACGTCAAATAGGCCAACCACTTGGCTCACGCTGTATTTAGAGTGTACAACTGTATTTCACATTATAGTTGGCCATGTATTTTGACATTTCTCAATATCAAAGCCTTCTATATTTTCCATTATTATTGACGAAATCGAGTAGGTTTTGGTTAAAATACACAGCCAACTATCAAGTAAAATATCACAATACATTTCGTATGAAGTAAGTTACGACTCTAATCTAATAAAATAGCATTGTTCATCCTGTATTTTTATAATAATTGATTGTTTTATTGTTTACAGATTGTGCACGATTGTCGTAACGATTCCGTAAATCTATTCAATCAATTCTCGATAATTCTACGGAATGTATTCGATACACAAGCCGCCCATGCTGTACTGTTGTATCAAGAAACCGGCCGTCCTGTATATAAAGCAAAAAGTGTCGCATTAAATGCATTATGCGAATATTACAATGCACCAATCAATCCAATTAAAGATCAATTGAAGAATATCTATCGACGGGATCAACGTTATTGGTCCAAACGACCATTAACCAAAGATATGATCCTATATGCCAGTGCAGATGTACTCAGTTTAATCAACGACAAAATCTATCCGATATTATCGAAACAAATCAAAGCGGATAATCAACAATTAATGTTGGAATTGTGCTACGAACAAATCTATATGCACATCGATTCCGATAAGATTAAATTTAAAAAACGCCAACGTAAAACCGAAACGGAAATACAAGAATTACGCGAAAAACTCCAACAAGCCAAGAAAAGTATCGTTTTAAGTAATCGTGAAGTACGTTTGTTGCGTTATATCGAATTAACCGATGATGAAAAGGAGAAATTGAAAACATCAATTAAAGTTGCAAAGAAATTGGAGAAATTAGAAAATCTCGGCCAGGATAGAAACCAACCGAATAGTAGTGATGATGAAAATCCGCCTAATAGTAATAATAATGATGATTATCCGAGTCTTGATAGTGATTTTACATCGCCACGCAATTCGGAACCGACGAGTTTAACCGAATCGATGCAATTGGTCGATACGATATTGAACGATAATCGAATCGATCGTTTAGACAAATTAGATAGGTTAGAAACGATATTAAATACGGCAACAATGCTACAACAACAACAAACAATTGCCAATGAAACAATTGATAAATGTTGTTGTAATTGTCATAATTCGTATCAAATCAATGGTGGCTATGAACGGGTCTTATCACCTACCAATAATTATAAAAATTTCGGTAATAATAATAATAATAATAATGATAATACGTTATTATCAATTAGAGATGGCTATGATAATAAAACAACACAAACATTGAGTACTGGTGATATTGTTGTAACAAAGATTTATTTTAATGAAACAATCGATTGATCCCCTTTTGTTTTTTGTTTTTTTAATTTGTTTTTTAAAATAATGCTCAATTAATTAATTTAATCGAATTGGTGCCTTATTTAATTGTTTTTTCTCTCTTTCTTTAATTTAATTCAACCAAAGGTGCCTAAATTACAGGTAAATTACAATTACAATTATTTCATAGTTGGCCATGATTTCGGTAAGTCGTAACTTATTTCATTTGATATTTCTCCAATAAAACATGGTCAATTGTTTGTAATTTGTAATAGAATTATAGAATACAGTTGGCTGTGATTTTATCGAGTCGTAGATTGATTCGTACAATACTACAATTGACATTTATTAAGACTACATGGTGTTATTTCACAGTTGGCTATGATTTTTTTTTTTTAGTAAGTCGTAGCTTATTTCACACCAAATTTGACATTTAGTTGACACATGTGTGTGAGGTTAACTACTGTTGGTTCAAAGTTGCCCATGCTTTTGTTAAATAGAGTCGTAACTTACTTCATACTAAATTTGACATATATCGGTTGAGCATAGCCAACTATTGTTGTATTATTTCACAGTTGGCTATGAGTTTTTAGAAAGTTGTAGCTTATTTCATACCAAAATTGACATTTATTAGTGAGGCCAACTGTGAGGTGAAATAAAGTTGGCCATGCTTTTGGTAAATAGAGTCGTAACTTACTTCATATTAAATTTGACATATATCGGTTGAGCATAGCCAACTATTGTTGTATTATTTCACAGTTGGCTTTTGTGGTGTTTTTTTTGCAAGTCGTAACTTATTTCANTATTAAAATGGAATTAAAAAGATCACATCAAAGTGCATCTAATGAGGTTTGTTATTTTTGAAACAATCCTGAGTTACAAATGGAAATATTCGAGCATATTTTGCTTCGTATTTTTGGCATTTTCTTAGAAATTACCCCATAATTTCATCAACACCTATTGTCTGTTTTTAATTGAGTAACAACTTATTTGAACATTTATAGAAGAAAGATTCAGAGAACGCTTATAAAAAATTAAATTTTGGAAATTTAATGGCAATTTATAGTGGAAAAATTTTAATTATTTTTACCTATTAAAATTAAGAGCCATGACTAGTTTTTTCGTGAAACAACAATTAATCGCTTATTTTAGTCCAATTTATGAAAATGGGATTAGAATTAGAAAGAGCATTTCAAAATGCATCTGAAGAGATTTTTTATTTTTGAAAATTCGCATGCACTCCTCCGAAATAGAGACGAAAGTCTTGAAGCATGTATTTTTCATATTTTTTATAATTTTCTTAGATTTTGCTTTATAACTTCACGAATATTGTTTATTTCTCACAGAGTATATAGAAAATTGAAAACGCTTTCCAAATTTTCAAGAAATTTTCCGTTAGCATTGTTAGTTTTCCAGAAATTAGACGAAAAGTTGAAAATATTTATTCAAATTTTTTGAAAAGAATTCAGAAAATGCTTAGCAAACCTTCAAAATTTGAAAATTTATGGAAATTTACAGCGGAAAATTTTTACCTGTAATCTTACAATTAACGTATGCATTTTTTATATTTTTTAGAGATTTAGATTTTGCCTCATAAATTCATGAATATTCTTTAATTTTTAACGATTTTTACAAGATATGTAGAAAACTGAAAGCGTTTTTTAAATCTCCAAGAATTTTTCCGATACGATTGTTAATTTTCCAGCAAATAGACGGAAAGTTGAAAACGGAAAGAATTCAGAAAAGGCTTAGCAAAGATTTGAATTTTGGAAATTTATGGTGGAAATTTTCTAAGATTTTTACCGATTTAAATAAATTATTTTGTAATCAAATTGGCATGATTTGATAATTTTACTTTCTTTCTAAATTTTACATTATTTTTGCTATGGCCGGAAAAATGATAAGAAATTTATACACCATAATATTGCCACATAAGTCGGAAATCTTCCTTAATTGTATTATTCGGTATTATCATTAAAATTGAGCTATTTGAGGAACGTCTCTCAATTAATTTCATGATGAAAATTGATGGGGAAAAATAAATAAATCAATAAACGACTGACTTAATGATATTATCATGCCATTTCATCACCGCATTCGCGTTTCATATTTTTTCTTTTAATTTATTTCAATTTGGCTATTCTCAAAAGATTAATTTGATTTTTCACGAACCAAAAAAAAAAGCGAAAAGCCAATTATTTATTTGTTTGATAGAACGTTCAATTCATTGAAAATACCCTGACCATGTTGTTTGAATAAATCAAAAACTACAAGAGAATATTCCCAATTCTAATTTTAGTTTTGAGATTATGTTGCAGTTGCAAGCAAATATTCTTTAACATCACATACATAGTGTATTGTCCATTTTATTTCCAACTTCATTTATTTTTATAACCTTCTATATATTGTTTTTTTTTTAAGTTGCAGTAGTAGATGAAGAAGCAACAATATTACTAAAACACAAAAACCAATTCCATGTTATACGATATTCGGATTTTACAAATGAAATTGAATAAAATATCGCAACGACCAGATTATTTGATAATTTTTTAAACAGTTTTAATTTATTAAAAGACAAGTGAGTTAAAAAGAAAGATATTGGAAGTTTTCTTCAACACTTACAGTTCTAAACGTATAAATTTTAAAATTTTCAATCGAGACTTCTCCACCAATCTCGCGAAAAATAGAACATAGACATCTGAAATTTTATCAAATATAGATGATGTTGGAATTGTAATTTGATTGAACGTGTATGCTACACTTTAAAGTTTATAGATCTCTCCACAATCGAGAATAATCGAGATTCCTTGACTTATTATTGGTTTAATTTAACGGTCTGGAAAATAATGAAGAAATCTTGAGAAATAATTGTTGATAATTTTAATATTTTTCTATTTATTTTTTCCTACGATTAAACAGAAATTGTTCATTTTCTTATTGATTTCACAGCAAAACGCAAACAACAAGATGGCAAATTGTTTGTGTCTTGCAGTGTGTGGAAAAGTGGCTTTTTCAGCACTAGAATGGACACCTACTTTTCCGCACGCTAAACTATTCCTACAATTACTACAATATCACAAATGGCAATAATCTCCAACTATAACAATCTAAAAATCTACATAATCTTTGACTATTTTAATTGAAAAAAATTCAGATTTCCGGAAGATTTCAATTTCGATTCCGATCGTAGAAAAAATAGTGCTCCTAATTCGAGTGGAAACGGCCTTTGTGAAACTCGTGTGATTTAGATGCGTTAGCGTTCGAAAAGGGCCTCTTTTCCATTCTCATTAGGTAAATAATTTTTTCAAAGTTGGTAGTAAATGCTTGGCATTTAAATTTAAATGACAACTGTCAAACTGTTTCAAAGAAATTAGTTAATAATTGTTAATTTAAATTGTTTTATTTCAAATAATTTATAATTTTATTAAAAAAGTATACCTAGTACTGTTATCAGCCCTTGATTCTTAGCTAAATATTAAGGGTTGTAAAGAGGTATAAAGATACACAATTATCATGGGAACAAAAGAACAACTGAAATTTTAATTACCATATCTGTAATACCAATTACGGCAAATTTACTGAATTTTATACTTTTAATCATTAGATTCTTTCGTCAATCGAAAAAAATCGAGATTATTTGCTTATTATTCATCGATTTCGTTTAATTTAACGGTCTGGCAGAGAATCAAGAAATCTTGAAAAATAATGGTCGATAATTTTAATATTTTTCCATTTTTATTAACAGTCAGGTATTTTTTCTGTGACTGAACATTTTCTAATCTATTTCACAACAAAATGCTTGTTACAGAGTGAAATCATTTTTTTGTAACGTAAAGAGAAAATAGCAGATCGCTCCTTTGTAGTTCTAGAGCGTAAAACCTACTTTTCCGCACGCTAAATACATTTTTCTGAGCCATTACTGTTGTATCACTAATAGCAATGGTTTCTAGGTATAACAATCTGGAAATATCGACAATTTTTGAGAATTTTTAACTAAAAAAATTGTTTTTCAGGAGTAAATTATCGGTCTCTGTTTAGTCATAGAGAAGAAAAACGAGATTGTTTATTATTTATCGATTTAGTTCAATTAAATAATTTCAATATGTTTCTATTTCATTAACAATTAATTTTTTTTTGATTATATTCGATTTCAACCGGTATATTTTTGTAATTTTTATATTGTGGATAATCAGTTTCATTGACTCTTCAAATTTGATAAGAATCCGGAATTTAAAAACGATAATTTGAACGAATTTTGTATCAAATATGCACAAATAAATAAATAAATAAATATTTATATGGCAAAAGTGGAAATTTTAATTTATTCGTTATGAAATTTCACACTGCTTTAAATAATAACGATAAAAAACAACAATAATAACATTGAGTCATAGAAATGGGATTAAAATAAGCACGTTTTCTTGTAATTCATTTATAAATGAAAATTAGAATACGAATTGAAAAAAACGGTAAGATAAACAGTGCTTTTCGTTCTATTAAAACATAATTAGAAATAATTCCATTTATCTCTAATTTTATTATGAAACTAACTCTAATTCGGAAATTAGAAAATGGCCAAATTTCGTTGCCAATTTCCATTTAATTTCATTAAATGTTAAGTTCTGTATTTTTTTTTTAATGTTGGATATTTCATTTGATTCGAATGTCTGTTTTTTGTGGATTGCATTTAATTGAAATATTGACGATTAAAAAAAATACAAATTCGAAACATCCGATATTTGCCAAGATTACACACAGTATTGCCCAGTTTATTAAATAACTTTGTTCATTTTAGAAATAAAATTGACCAAAATAGAAGGGGTGGCTGGCAATGTTTCACGAATCGAAACATAAACGTTTGATGTAATGAAATCATGTAAACTAATTTGGGGAAATATTTCAATTTTCAACAATGAAATATTTGAAATTTCCAACCCAATTTAGAAAATTTCTAAAATATTTTCATCACTGTAAATGAACCATCTACTTTATCATACAATACGTGTGTAGTAAAATTAACAAAATATGAAGCAGTTGATTAATAAGTTCTGAAATTCAACCCCTTTTATATCACTATATTAATATACAGAGATAGCCAGAAATAGACAGGGTGCATAGCAGCCACATGCAAGTGCCTTTTGAATTATAATTTTTTTCAATTCGAAAGATAATTAGACAGTAATTTTTGGAAATATCACAATATTGAAACGGATTTAAAAAGAGCATTTCAAGGTGGATTTTTTGTTTTAGAAAATTCCGATTGAATTTTGAGTTACAGAGGAAAATTTTGCATCATAACTTTACCAATGTTGTTTATTTTTCAACGATTTTGACAAAATTTTTTGAAAATGAATAGAGCTCTTCAAATGTCCAAGAAATCTGCCGATCGATTTGTTAGTTTTCCAGGAAATTGCCATTACACCTTTTTCCATTTCGTGTCCAAACAATGCCAATAATCCATAAGTTGGTTATCTTTGTAAATATTGCAATGAATAAGATCAATTTAGAAAAAGCATTTCAAGGAGCATTAAAGAGAGTTTTCCACTTTAGAAAATTTCCATTGAGTTTGAATTTAATAGGCGAAAATCTAGGAGCATGATTTTTTCTATATTTTTGCACATTTTTCTATATTTTCGCCGATAATTTAGCCAATGCTTAAAATTTACGAATGACTTTTGCAAAATAGATAGGAAATGAAAAGCGTTTTCCGAATCTTCAAGAAATTTTCCAATCGGTTTCCTAGTTTTCCATAGAAATTGCCAAAAAGTTAAGCACGTCTATTATAACTTTTTTTCGATTTGGTGCCCAAACAATGCCAATATTTAATAATCGATAACTCGCTTATTTTCGTAAATATTGCAACGAATAAAGTAGCATAAAAAAAACAATTCAGAGAGCATTAGAGGAGCAAAAGCTAGGAGCTTGATTTTTCTATATTTTCGCCGATAATTTACCCAATACTTAAAATTTATGAATGATTTTTGCATAGTGCATAGAAAATGGAAAGCAGTTTCCAAATTTCCAAGAAATTCCATAACCGACCTGCTAGTTTTCCGGGAAATTGCCAAAAATTAAAGGGTCTCTATTAAACTTTTTTGTCGCCAATATTGATAACTCGCTTGCTTTTGGGGATAAATAAAATAGCATTAGAAAGAGAATTGAAAAATCACATCTTGAAATCTTTCTAATTCTATTTCGGCAATTGGAATCGATTTGGACAACAAACGGGAAACATTAACATTCATCGATGAAGACCTCAAGATTTTTGAATCTTTCCGGGAGCCAAAATGGCCCAATCCGGAACTATGCGGAGAATATGAGAAATTCAACCAGCTTTTCTTCTTCAGAGACTTTCAATACTGGCAAAAAACCCTCAAGCGCTTTTTCTTAATCCAAGTTGTTTACTTTTCAAGTTTAAATCCATCGACTCAACTATAGGCAACACATTTTACCGATATGTATATATTTAGAAAGTGAATTTTCTCATCTGCAAACCTTTCGGGGTGTAATTTTTGAAGAAGACTCACCTTTACTAGCACCTGTAGTCTTATCTCTCAACACATTGATCGAATGTACCCGACCATACTCTTCAAACATTCTTCTTAAATCATTCTCGTCCATAGAACGCGGCACTTGTCCAACAAACATTTTTATCGTATCACTGTCTGGCTCTTCTTGTTCAATTTTCCCATTGTTCTGTTGTGAAGTATTCACTAAATTATTGTTGTTACTATTACTATTATTATTGTTGTTGTTGTTGCTTGTATTATTGTTGTTATTATTATTATTCGGACTACTATTGTTGTTATTGTTGTTCATCGTCAAGGAGCTGCAACAAGTGTTACGATTTTATTTTATCAATTCACGAAATTAAGAATTAAACGTAAATTTCAACAATTAGTAAACGTAAATTATTTAATAATTCGTATTTAATGTACGTTGTTCATTTTGTAACAATAACAAAACTTCGGCTAGACTTTGCAAACAATCTGTTTAAGTGTAAATTGAGAGTATCATTAAGTTTTAGCGTGTCGAATGTTCCGGAACTCAAGCAAACCTAGCGCATTTATAAGCCAGCTTTAAACCAATAACTGAGTCTTGTCCCTTTCTTCTTCTTCATCTTCTAAGTTCTGTTATAGAATAGATAGATAGATACAAACCCTTTATCCGAAAACTGAACTTATCTCCCTATTTGTTGTCTTCTCACTGTTAACGATAATGGCTTTATCTAATTTCAATTCGAATTTACCAACCGATTTAATCCGCCCCAATGTTGGTGGTAGTAGTATAGTAGAACAAGTTAGAAGAAGATAGGAACAGAGCAACAAACTTTGTATTGATGAGCAATGTGTAAAAGGCAAATAGATTGTAGAAGGAAATCATTAAAACTTTCTATCTATCTCAACAATGGAACTATCTATTGAAATATAAATTTGTGATTTAAAGATGATTTTATTAAAAAATAACAGATAGTCCAGTGGATAAAGATTAAATATTTCCATCTATTCCTATGAAGAAGTTATAATCGCGTACCGTCAACTTTACCAAACAAACACATCGACTATAATATATATACAATCACAACAACAGACTATGCAAATATTTGTACAAACTCTATGGAATATATTGCCGCAATACGCGTTTTTGTTCAACAATAACACAACATCATGATGTTCAAGAGACGATAGGAAAGATGATCATGGTAGAGAGAAATAATCAGGTGAACTTTTGGGGGAGAGTTCAATGTTTATAATATTGTATTAAAGAGTATAACAAGTAAACAGTGTGTTGTGTACCATCACCATCCCCTTTATGCACCACCCTTATAAACATTTTCCAACCTAATAAATTAATCCGAAAATCCGGAAACATGCACAGGGGATGGTTTTGTAAATAGCTTAACCAGAAAACATATACATATAGATATTATAGCAGGAAATTCACCAACATCAACCACCACTACCCTGATATAATCATATACGTTACAGACAAATATACAAGTTAGATTAGTGAAGTTGTAATAATAAATTTGATTCATTCGCGAAATTGTCTAATTAACCAATAATAAAACAGGTTTTATTGGTCGTAAAACAGGTGTTAAAGTGGTTGATTTATCGCTTTTTTTACACCACAATTGGGGATGAAGAAACTATACGATTTATATAGAGAAAAGGGCGCATTACATTAATTTTAAAACTTAGAATAAGGACGAAAAAACTATATACAAAACCGGATTTTTTATGGTAATTTCGTAAATGAAACGAATCATGGAGGGTGGCAGAGAAGGAATAACGGGGCAAATCTGTACACCTGGAAAAAATTCAAGATACAACACCCACACACATACAGACAACACACAAAAGAAAGTTAACTTTAAATATCTCGTGTTGAGAATATAAAGATGAAAAAGGGCATCAGTAGTAGGGACGAAGAAAGGGAAAAAACAACACAGATAACGGGGGAAAAACTGTTCTGAGATTCTGGTTGGTACATAATTTACTAGGGCAAGCTGTTCAGTAATGCGTGGCACGGGAACGGATATAAGAGGTTGGCCTCAACTATTTCAACTATACGTAAATCTTATTTTATATCCCGATATCGGCCCCAAATCCACTACAATTCATTGTAAAACTATTCGAAAACAAAGGTAGATTTTGCAATTTTAGTTAATTAAAATTAGAATTTGTTCATTTGATTTCCCCCCGAAAACGTGTTTTTCCTCGAGTCTACTGATAACGATAGAAACAGTTTAGTTCGGTTTATCGGAAATATATGTATATATAAAAAGTTTACGCTAATTTTTCAAATTTTACCAAGTCAACTTATGTTTGGCAAGATTCCTACCCTTTACTTTTATACCCTCGACGAAAAACCGAGTCGACGGCGGTAGGGTGGGAGAAAGAAAAAACGATGACTTATCCTGTTCAAGTTGGGATGAAATATGGACGAAGTTTTAATAATGGATCCCAGTTGTAGTTGTTACAACATGGAAAAAATACAAAATACAAGATGCTGGATTATTTGCTGTTGTTTTTCCTCGAGTTGTTTACATAATTTTCACCTATATGCATCATTCTTTCGTGTCGAATAATACGAGTGGGTGGCGAAATTGTTCAGTTTTCTCTCATTGAATCGTTGAGAAATAGACGGGGAAAAAGCGTAAATATGCCTGGAACATATTTCAATCTAAATCTTACCACATACCACCCCCAATTTATTATCCTTTGGAATCCGTTTCGTAAATATATTTTGTTGACCGTCTGGTTTTTTAAACCAACCCTTCTGCCTCTAGACATTATCGTTTCGACTAAATAAATTTTATCGCAAAACAAGGGAAGATTTTCGTTTTAAAACAATTTTAACTCACCTGTCGAGAATTTTGGCAGTTAGACTTTCCAAAAATGACGATTCCAACATTTTTTCGAAATTTACTCGGCTTTTAAACTGATTTAAAGCACGTGTTAATTTGAAGAAGGAATTTTTCAGTTTCGACGACCGATATCAATTTAAGAGATAATTTCCGATTTGCGCATTTGCTAATCGCATTTTTTTGTGGAAATTCGGTGGGATATTTGAATCGATCGATTGAAACTTTGTGTTCAATTTTATGATAGAAAAGAGCGAATTATTCTTACGGTTAAATTGAAGAAAATCGAAATGCCACATACAGAAATTCAAATGGGGTTTGTTACACAATCTCCAAAAACGATAGTATAAGGGAATTAAATTTGTAAAATTGATAATCATCGTCTTAATTCGAGATAATATCCAATTGTATTCAAGTCAAATGTAATAATCTACTGTCAGATTTATGATAATAATATATACAATATTGTATTGTTTGTGTCATTTGGAATTTAACAGAAATTCCAACAATTTCAATAAATCTCGATAAAATTGAAACTCGTCATTATTATCACTTGAACATTAATCATTAACACATATTTCTAAAACAATTAAATTGGGATTCTTGCAATTTGAATTATAAATGACCAAGTCAGAATACAGCAAATTTCGATAACAATCAACCACTGTTGTAAATCTACCATCTGTCAATTTTAGGGTTGATAATTGGAGAGAAATCCTCATCTCTATCTATGACAGAAAGTCGACTAACTAAATTGAACTCTACCGCAATGTTTTTGATGTTTAAGTGAATAAATTAAACACGTGGCTGTTTTTTGAGACGATTTCAACAGCTTTATATGACAGACACCCTGAAACCTACGCGGTTAGCGAGAATTTAATATCAGAGGCGGTTCTACAAAATTAAAATAGATTTGTCTGGAAATATTTCGACTTTAAACAGGGATGCTGGGCTGGAAGTAAAAAATTTATATGCGAAGTGATTTGAAAAATATTTCAGAGATTTATAGAAAAGTCACTGAGGGTTATTTTAGTAAAATTTGGGCTTCGTAGTTCATTTGGCAGTTGGTTAAAACACGCTCGTTTCTAACCGCGTCACGATTGTAAAAATTGAGTTACCCAATGATCTCAAAAATCGCAATATCTATACTGAATATGTTTTGACCAATTTTCCGATGAGCTACAGGGTTCAAATGTTACTCAAATGATCTCCTCTTATAAATCTTTCAGATATTTTAATATCTGCTTTTATTTCAGCACCACTGCATTGCCTCATAAAGTGCATGCCAGTTGTCATTAATCGATATCTCCCTTTTTTGATAAGATATCGCAATAACACTATTAGCATTAGAAAGGACATTTCTAGTAGCATGAGATAGAAATTCTTGTTTCAAAAAATTCTGGATAAATTCTGAGTAATAGAGCAATTTCTTGGAGTAGGTACTTTTTATTATTTTCTCTTCGTACGTACCAAATTGGGAACGCTTTCCAAATCTATGAGAAGTGTTCTAATCAATTTGATATTTGTTCGGAAAATTGACGTAAAAACCGAAGGCCTGTTTTTCGATTCAGTATTCTAAAGAGGCTAACATTCATCAATTGATATCTTGTTTATTTTTGGGAGTATCGAGATAGATTAAATTGTAATAAAGAGAGTATTGTAAGGAGCAGTGCAGGGCGTTTTTCGTTTTGGGAAATTACAAGTAAAAAAACTTTGTTAAAATTTTCTCCATATAACTTAGCCAATTTTATATATTTTCCAAGAATTTTTAACAGAATACAAGAAATTGAACGCGTTTTTCGAATTTACAAGAAGTTTCCAATTGTTTTGTAGGTTTCGGCAAAATTAAGGGCTGGCGTTACATCTGTCTTTCGATCTCACAGGCTAATTTTTGATTTTTTGCTGACTTTTGGGGTATCGAAATAAGCATGAATAGCAATAAAGAGAGCATTTCAAGGAGTAGTGCTAGATGTGTTCTGTTTTGGGAAATTACAAATAAATTTTGAGCTACAGATGAAAATCTTGGAGGATATAATTTTTTGTAATTTTCTCATATATACCACCATAATTTAGCTAATATTATTTATTCTTCTGGATTTTTTCAATATACAAAGCGCTTTTCAAATCTACAAGAATTGGTTTTCCAGAAAATTGACAAAAATGTGAAGGTTTTAATTTCATTCTCCAGAAATTTAACGGTTAGAAAGCTTATACATAATGCAACATTTATGGCAAAAAACGGGCTATTCTTCAACAAATATTATTTTCAAATATCATTTGGAATTTTCCATTACGCCGCTGTTAAAAAAGTTTATTTATTGTCGAGGTTTTACGAACTTGTAGTCTTGGATCACGAATTTTTTAAGCCGCAAATAGACAAATCCTTGCACACTTCTATTCAAAACAAAGACAATTGTCGATGGGTGATTTTTATTTATAGGCGCCTATAAAACTCCCTCGATCTATTCATTTTTTGATGCATCCCTGCTCTTATTTACGTTTTGTTTTTTGCTTTTTATTTTTTTAATTTACACAACAATAACAATCCACTCTATTTTTCTGGTAATATTGACAATACAAAAGCGAAATCCATTACAGTCAACTTTAATTTAGTTCACTCCACTGTTTAGGGGCTGATTTATACAAGCAAGAACGAATTTTTTCGTTGTTGTTATTGTGACAGGGTAAAAAACAACACGTACAGAATTAATTGGACAAACTTGTATGAAACAATATTAAGTGTACACTACATGGTGAATTTGAAGGGTAGATAGAATAGATTTAAAAAAAATCTCCCTTTTAATCCGACAAATTTTGGAAAATAACGTAAATTTCCAATGTTATACAATGATCGTCGACAATATCTGGAAATTTTTCGTTAATTACAATGTAATATAACCGTAAATATTACAGAGTTCACTAATTGAAACCGAATTAATAAAGCACTCAATTTTGATGTTATACGATACTGAAATAATGAAAAACATTGGGGGGAATGGAAATTTCGGATCTTCAATTCATCGACCACACAACCATCTTTTCTCGTCGTCATCGTCGTCGTCTATTCCGTTAAAATCATATTTTAAAAGTCTATTTATTAAAGTACGAGTGCTAACCCATATCATATAAATTTGCGAGTATTTCTCTTAAAGATAAATGTGTCGCCCCGTTAGTTGGCAAGATTTATCGGTTCTGTTGGAAAATATGTAGGGTGGATAGTTAGTTAGGTAGTTTACGGGTAAAATATTTATGAATGTCTGTAGTTGATTACTTATAACTATAAAACTAGCCTTAAATACACATTGTACAATGGGGATGAATGATAAAAAACGCGATAATAAAACGGATAAAAATCAATATTTATTGTCATCATTCTAGTGGATGTTATACGTGATCTCACTACTACATCACATTAGTAGTCCCCGTGGAGAAGTGTCATTTTTTTTATTCTTTCCAACGCGCCCTCTCGGTGAAATATGATATAAAAAACAAAAAAAAAAACGCAAATGAACCACCACCCAAACTACCCTGTAGGCGTTTATAACCAACACCAACCATCCGTACTATTATATTTACGATTTGAACATCACCAAAAACACCCTGACCTGTTGAGTTTTAATCGCTAATGGCCAAGGGCTCGAATGGATGATGTGACGTGGCAGCAACAGTACTAGTTAAGGGGTAAGCTAATAGGGCTGGTTGTAATAATTTCAAAACCAACCGTGCAACTGAATACATCTTTTGAATACGGATTAGATTATTATTGAAAAGCATATGTTGTATTTTAACTGATTTTTCTATGGAATAAAGTGGACATGAACACGTAAGTATTATCTAAAAATCGATATTTTACATTTAACTGATAAGCAAATCTGTGCAAGTGATTTTAATGTGTTGAAAGGGTATGTTAGGGTATGTTAGGTGCTCATTTATTGCGCTTTAACGCAAAAAAATCGAAATCAATTTCGATAATCTTTCAACAGGCAAAAGAACGACTTTCAAGTTGTATAGCAACGGAAACTTTCGAGTCACTTTTACATAAACTTATCATAATACCTGACCGATAACGACGAATATTCTCAGACATGTTTCATCTCGTGACTGGAATCCAATAATGTTTAAAATTAATTTATCGCACAACTATAACATTAAATATCGATCTGTAGTCGAGATTCTTTGATAGTTTACCTTTCAACTATAAATAAATATTTTCTAGTTAATTCAATTTTCGCAAATGTTAATCGTTAATTTGAGAAATTTCCAAAAACTCACCCCATTGTAGGGCAAAATGAAACAAATGGAAATCATGACGATTCTCAAGCCGTTGCCAACTGTTTACTCTCATGATCATTGACAACAACGATAATGGCTAAAAGGGAACGACACAAAAGAAAAAAGGCACAAGTAAACAGTAGAATGTATAAAAAGGTCTGTTTTATTAGCTGGATAGTTTTTGAACAAAATTATTAAAAAAGAGAGGAATATTCTGGAATTACTGTGAGAATAATTGGAAATTTGCCAAATATTCAATTGAAATGTTACTCGATTCGAGTATCATTCACTTAAAACTGACAATCTTTTATGATTTTCGAGCATGTTTAATTGTAATTGAAGTACGAATAGATGAAGAAAGCAAGACACAGAATTTCACTTTCATTTAAATTTATTTTCTCATTAGATTTTACTTGACGTTCTTTGGATAATTGTTAGCGAATGCGGGGGAATAAGGTCGGTGAAATGATAAGGGTGGAACAGCTATTGCTCTCCATGATTTTACAACACAAATTACAAATTGTAAACGAATAAGTTATAATAAAACAGACAAACGAGCGGATCGTTTATAATTAAATACACCTCCAACTTGATAATAGCGAGATGTTTTTCCCGACTTCAATACCAACAAAATTCTAGTTTTGTATGTGAGTAGAATAAGTTTTAGCCGCAAAAAAGAAGTGTGATAAATAAAATTTCAAGATTAAACTAGAGAATGGGAGAATATTTAAAGTTTATGGAAACGAGAGAAAATGTTATCCAGTACTTTAAACATCACCAGACAATACTTATCCTGTACCGTAAACCACTTTGTTCAAATTCCAAGTGTACTATAAATATAACGATAAAATTCTACCCTTTTCTTTCTAACTCTCTATCTAACTTTTAGTTAACTAGAATAGTGGATTTTTGTACACTTTATCCAACAATTGTTAGTAAAGTTTCTAGTCAAAAACCTGAACAACACTAACAGGAATGAGTTGGAAGTTTTATGTTTGTTCTATTTTTTTTATGTGTGCCTCTCGTTTGAAATAAAGACATTTTATATGACCTTACCAATGAAACCTTAAACAAAGTGACATTTTTCTACTACCGCCAACGCTACAATACAAAAAACGCAAAAACCAACAACTGTACCACGATTCTGTTTTATTTCGTTGAGGTAATCAGGATGGAAAAGTTTAATTTTCGACATTTATTCAGGACAAGTACCGACCTTAGTGATTCAAACAAGAACAAGAATATTTCTACTGGAAATGCCACAATAGAAACAGAATCGGAAACAGATTTTTTGAGTTTATTTTAACATAAACAAAACGAAAATATGAATGAATACGTACAATAAAAACCTTAGATTAAAATTATCAATTTTTGTAAAATTTCTGGAAAAATTACAAGCTTAGCCCAAATTTTCTCACAGATTTAGAAAACGCTCCCAATTTACTTTATACTGTAAAGAAATCATTGAAAAATTGAGGGAGAAATATGGAAAATATAATAAAACATATGTTCAAAGATTATTCTGTGTAATTCAGAATTTAGACGACATTTTCCAAAACAAAAGCACTGATAGATGCTGTTTAAAATGTACTTTCTAATGCTGCTATATTCATTTCAATACCTCATTAAACCAGGCAAAAATCAATTGTTAAAAATTAGTATTTTTCAGATATCATATCGAAAAAAATGTAATACATATCCTCAAGTTTGTGTTAATTTTCCGAAAAACTAACAAACTTAAGGGAGCAGTTTTTGAAGATTTGAAAAGCTCTTCAAGTTGGTTTATACTGATAAAAAATCGTTGAAAAATCGATAATATTGTCCAATTTATCATGAAAAATATCAAAAAAATAAGTTGAAAGAGTACCATTTGTAACTTAGAATTTAATCAAATTTTTCCAGAACAAAAACCGCTCGTGGGTACTTCTTAAAATGCTATTTCTAATACTACTGTATTCGTTGTAATATCTTATCAAACAAAGCATAAATCGATTATTAAAAATTGGCATTGATCAGACACTTTATTGAAGAAAAAGATGTAATGTGGGCCTTCCAGTTTTGTGTCAAATTTTCGGAAAATTAGCAAACCTATTGAAGTATTCCTTGGAGATTTGGAAAGCTTTTTCATTGTGTCAGCGATTGTAAAAAAATCGTGGAAAAATCAAAAATATTTGCTTATTAATAGAAAATTATAAAAAAAAACACTTGTTTTAAGAGTGATATCTGTAATTCAGAATTCAATCGGGTTTTTTCAAAGCAGAGCGGATCCTGCGGTGTTCTTTAAAATGCTCTTTCTAATGCAACTAAAATCACTACAATATCTCATCAAAGAAGGGAAATATCGATTATTAAAAAGTGCCACTTTTCGAACACCGAACAGAAAAAGCATTGTAATGTGGACTTTCAAACTTCTATCAATTGTCTGAAAACTAGGAAACTTATTAGAAAAATTTCAGAGGGTTCGAAAACCTCGTTTAATTTTATATAAACTATAAAGAAATAATTGGAAAATCAGTAATATTTGCAAAGTTATAGAAAGTTATAGGGAACAATCACGCGTTCGAAGATTTTCCTTTGTAACTCAGAATTCAATCGGAATTCCTTAAAGTGCTGCTTCTAATGTTATTTAAAAAATTGAGGTATCTTATAAAACAAGCGAAACAATGGTTATTAAATATCACCGAAAAAAATGTACTCAAGATTCAATGAATTCGTATTGAGCGAATATCCGTAATTTCCGTTACATATCCGTTTAAAGGGGTACCGTACCAGAAGCAGAAACAGCTCTCAAAATTTGCGGAAGTTCTGCAATTGCAGAACCAAAAACAAAACCCACAACATCTTCAATTTCGACAATATTGTTGGAAAAATGGTGGAGGCGCCGGGACAGAATTCAATACACTTTTATTTCTATTATTAATAATTGCAACAACAAAAGAAAACAATTCATTATTGAGTATTTAATCGTTGTCAAATAGAATTTATTTCAGTTCAGTTTTGAAAAAACGAACAAAAAAACCATTGACACTACATTATTTATCGTTAAATAATATACTCTCGGTTCGATGAAATCAAAAACTTCTACACACACACACACACAGACAGAGTAAAAAATCAATAAATTGTTGTTCTTTTTGACATCTAAACGGAACAATTTAATTTCTAATAGGAAACTGTATTTCAGAAATTTCAACATTACACGACCCGCTTTTTATAAACGAAGGAAATCTGAAAAGGAACATTTATCTTGTAATTGTGTCCGAAACACCCTGGAAAGTCGTTTCGATTTAGGTCAAATTCTAGATGAGCAAACACAATTTTCATAGTTTATAATAGAAATTGTAAAATATTATAATAATTATAGAAGATATTGTAAAAAATATTTTGCGATATAATTCTTTACTCCTTTATAATAAAAAATAAATAAATGTTTATGCGTTTTACGTTGACTTAATTAAAATTTGAAAATGATTAGATAAGGTTACGTAAATATTTGTAAGGTATTTCATGAAAAAATACGGTTTTAATAATGCGCTGCTGTTTACTTATGATAAGATAACAGGCGTATAGCTTCACCGCACACCACCATCATCATCATCATCATATTTCTAAAATATATTAAATATGGAAATGATAAAGCATTCTGCATATTTAAAACAACAACAACAAACAAAATGATAGGCCAGAACAACAGAATCTGTCAAGGGTACACAACGAACAATTTTTAATAATGAATTTTATAAAAACAAAACGACGGAAACGCAAGAAACTGTAATCAACACACCTAATATAAAACAACGACAATGGTGGTGGTATTTTTAGGGGCGATTAAATTAAACACTTTATTAGCACACCGAAAGACGTCCCTTTGTTTGAGGGTATGTTTTAAAAACGGACATTTTTCAAATATGAATTTATTCGAGTGTAGAGTTCCTCTAAACTAAAATAAAGGTCGAGTTTGGATGAATTTTAAATTGTCCGAAAAAAATACGGAAAAAACCCGAGTTTTCCCCTCTTTATGACTGGTTATTATCCGTCGTCGTCATTTAAAATAAGAGAGGGATCAACTTCCGTAGATCTTTTAGTCGTTGGTGTTCCAACTTTTGTCATTAAGCCCCTCCTGTGCTCCGTTGATGTTGTCGTCGTCGTAGTCGCCGACATACTCCGACTCCAGTTGAAAGTTTAAAGGATTTTCATCGGGACATATAGTCGAGAGTAAGACAACTAAATGATAAAAGATAGAATAGCAGAGAATCGGTATCCATCTAGAAACAACAATGAAATTTATCCTAGAACCCACTTGTTTGCACAAATTAACTTTGTTTACTGGAATTAGCTGGATTTTAGCTTCGAAAGTTTAAAACTGGTTATTTTTCGATTGAGATTATTGGAAAATTATTATTAATAATTAATCTAAACATAAAGGGTAAAAAAATATAAAAATGTTGATGGGGTGATGGGAATGAACGACGGAAAAAATGAACAAATTGAATCGAGTCCTTAATGGAAAAAGCAATATAATCCACAGATCAACATGAATATTGTGTGGGGCTGTATCCTGGCCATTATTAAAATTCGTTTCAATAAACTCGTTTTAGATCTCCAATACGACCATATAATCCTAAATATCGAAAAAACTGTACAAATCGAAAAAGATCACCAATTAACAAGAAACTAATTATAAGTGTCTTATTGTTAGTTAGTACAACGTCCAACATTATTAGTTCTTTAAGGGGTACATTGAACCAAGTATAGAAGAGAAGGGTGAATCACATCGAATCGATACGATCAAGTTGGCTTGAAATGAAAGCGAGAGAGAAGGGGTGTATTATCAATAAAGACGAGAAGTAGTAGTTGATATGTTCTATATTATATCTAAGCTTTTAGTGGCTTTTATTAAATTTCTCTTGGTGAATAAATTTTTATTTCGCATTGTTCCACTTGATAGCACCGCAAAATTAATTGATACTCAAATTAATAATCAATTTTTTTCGATGAAGCTTCAAGAAAATCGTAGATCTATTCCAAATTCATTATCTATTTTCGATAGTGTCAAGACTTGTGTACAACTCATCTAGTGAAAGGAGCAAACGGAAATTGAAATATCAATGGAAAAATTCAATTCTAGAAAGGAAATAGAAAAATTACCAATCAAAAGACGAAAAAAAAAGGACTTTAATTCCGTCTCTATAAAAAAAATGAAAATAAAGTGATTTCGAATTCAATTTTAAATTAACTAAACTTAAATCGTAAACAATTCCACCAAACTAGTTAGAGAATGAACGAACGAATCTGTAAAGAAAAATTGAGGAATTGCGTTTTCTCTTCCTTTTTTCGAATAAAATGAAATGAATTAAAAAAATTAATTGTCCTACGATTTGAAATCGTGCTCCTAAGTTTTCCCTCTACTGTTCGTTCTATTCATGAAAGCACCACTCAAACAACATTACTGCCACCCCCTACCACCGCCATTGTCCAACAAAACAATAGTTTTTTTGTTGTTGTTTTTTTTTCGTCGGGGTGAATCTTTGTGCTATTTAAATCGACTCAATTTAGATTCCCTCATCATTTTCCTGTTTATTTCTCCATTATTAGTTGTTTTATTTATTTTCGATAGGTTGCGGTTCAATAAATAAAATCGAATACGGGTGAAAAAATCGAAAATTTGAGGAAAGTTTTAATTCAATCAGGTAGCAAGTTGCTTTACTATATATTTATATACTGCCAAGAAGTGTGTTATTAGTATGCCATGAGTAAATATTTGTTGAAAGAGGTTTGTTGACAATTTATTTTCGTCGAAAATATGACTCCTCGTCGTTCTTTAAAGCCATATAGATTCAACCTTATTTCAGTATTTCGTACAGTGTAAAAACCATAAAGAACACTTGTTATTGTGATGATTTCAAGAAATCATCGTGCAAAATTTAGCATCAGAAGGGGGTTGTTTTCGATTGGATTTAGAAGTTTAAAATCTCACACAATACTCCGAAATTGTGGAGTTTTGGCATTTTGTAGTCGAAAATTTCGACTGTTGATTGGCTTCGATTAAGAACTATTGACGCCTGAATAGTTCAAGCTAACTTTAGAAATCCTAACGTTGTAAATTTTGTGCATTAAATTAGTTTTTTTAAGTTTTGAAAAGCGTCTCAAGTAACCCAACACATGCACACGAACAGAATGTGTGTATGTTGATAAAATTTCAACTACCATTCATAAATCCCAAGGGTATGTAGAGAATTCAAGGGGGCGTAAAGCCTCCTGATAATTTATGATTAATAGTCTCTAAATTGTGTTAAGATGATAACAGCTAATTGGCGTTGTTGACATCATAATAGAATTCCAAATGTTAATTGAGAAGTTTCATAGTAAGCCTCCCTTCATTATTACTATTAGAAAAACAATTATTTCGAAAAACAAAAATCCCCCAAAAAAACTAATAATGTCCATTGTGTTTATTTAGCAATAAGTCGCTCTTTCTATTCTATCCACCCCAATTCTCGCCAATGTTGTAATCCTTGGCCTCGTTGGTGGCTAATTGGAAACGTGAGTGTCCCTTGCGACACAATGAACTGTGTAGAGAGACGTATCTCGAAACAACAAGCATCTTGTTCCTGGCAATATCTCCAAAAAACCAGCTTAAAACAAACAAATTATCGATTTAAAATTATTTTATAAATATTTTCTTTACAAATTACACAATAATCAATTCGTATCGTGTACGTTTTATTTATTTTTTCCGTTGCTGGGGGTAGCAAAAAAATCTAAAATCTCTAGGGAAGAGATTATCACAGACATGGTTGAAATATTTAAGCTCGACGACGAGCGGGACTCGTTGGGATGTTTGCTATGTCAGCAAATTTTAATCCCAACATTGTTAATATTCGCTTCCAAGTTTTTGTCTATTAGATCCTAAAAATCGATATTTTTTTATAAATTAATTAACTTTCTAATCCCAATCATATTGATATTGGCCAAAAAAAATTTAACATAAAGAATCTCGATAGTTGAATTTTAATTATAGAATAGTTAATGGGATAATTGGGAATTTTAGAAATTGGTTTGTTAAAGTTCGGCTACAACTGTATATAATTATATTGTTAAATTTCAACGGAAATTGTATGCCTATTATTGTCGACAAATTTCCCCTAAATTCCGCCAAGAAAACACATTAAATTATAAATTTAGATTGGCGAGAATTTGATCGAAACCGTAGTCGTGTTCCAAGCAAACGATCAAACTTTAACTAACACTATTCGCCCCTCTTTATATATGTTTGATGGGTTTTTATTATAGTTTCTACCTGTTTAAAGGTTGACGATTTTTTGAGAAAATTCCTAGCACTGTCGGTGTGCTTTTCCCGTTGGAACACAACTATTAAAAAATCGTTGGAGAATCTCCAATTTTACGCACGATTATATCTTTTTTTTAGTCCATTTTATCTTTTAATAAGAATGATAACAACTGTTGAATTAGCCAATATCAAATATTTAGAAACTAAACAATATCATAGTAATATCGGATTGTAGTTAAAGGGTAAACTAGACCATTTTATCTATTAATCCTTTGATTATTGAATATATGAAAATCATCAAATGTCTATCTATCTGTCTATCTGTCTATATCTATCTATTCATACAAATTAGCAATAGCTGTGGATTATAATTATGATCTCTCGATTTCACCCCTTCTGTCTCGGCATATTCCCGATGTAATTTTGCCTGAAATTCGAGCCGAACAAGGGCGAGGTATATTCATATCAACATCCGTCTACCCCCTCATAGTCCAACGTTATTATGTGACACGCTTATCCAACTAAATACAATTCTACCAAACGAATATAATCTAAAACGTTATCAGTTTAGATAAATAACAAAATTTGGTTTGTACGAATACTCGTCGAATATTGAGCCAAAATCGAAACTATAAAGGGGAAAAATTCAACTAACTATTATAACAAAGTGGAATAAAGCACAATATTCTCAACAGGTAAAAGGTGATTTACTCGTAGTCGGTGGTGGTGGTTGGTTTTAATGGAAATAGCGCCGCAGCAAATCACGTCGTGGAAAAAGAACAACCCCACTATGAACTTTATTAGATTACAGTTTTATTGTGTAAATTTACTAACAAAATTGGCAAACTGCTTTCTATTATAAGATTAACAAAATATCGGTTTGATAAATTTCTAGTTTAAAGTTTCAATCTAGATCAAGGTGGTATTAACACGTCACAATGTGGCAAGACTAGATAAGATTATATCGAAATCTCGTACAGGATTGTTTTAAAGGATGATTATTCTATAGAGATATACGTAGTTGTTTGAAAATAAAATTCTATTTAAAGCGGTACGGTGTTGTGAAGAAGAGGAATGTCAAATTGGCTGTTGTTCTTATTTAATTGTATTGTTTTAGTCATTGTTTAATTGTCGAAAATAGTCGGTTTATACACATTTGAGACGCGTGTAGAATGTCATTGCATGATTCAAATTTATATCTAAATATACACACAAACACGTACAATTGCAAAAGATTTCTCATCATCATGATCAACTTACGTGCTATTATTTGTTGTGTTCTGCTTCATATAAGGATGTACACGGTTAGCATTTGTATCCAACACAGATGACTGATGTTGTTGTTGATTTGTTGATGTTGTTGTATTGTTTTGATTGGGCGTTGAAGCGCCCGGTGATAATTTTCCAGCTAACGCGTCCAACGAATGCAACATCATCGTTGTGTTGCAGCCACGAAACTGGCTCTATTAAATAATGATAAGCCACCCCTCTCTCACCTGTACGATACGATCGCACCTCTGATAAGATAAAACACCTGTTATCAGTTCGTTGATGGTGTTGTTGGTCTAATGGTGATGGTGTTGTTATAACACCATAAGGCTCCGAGGCGCGTCGTTCTTTCACGTTGCTTGTTGTTCTTGTTGTTGGCGTTGTTGAATTCTCAAGATGTAACAACACATCAGCAATAATGTTACAAGACAACAACAAGACAAGATTGTAGTAGTTGTTGTAGATGTTGATGATGATAATACACAAATAAAATCAAATCAAAAACGTACACACACACATATATATATATATGTATATAAAAAGTAGCCAGCCAGAGAGCGATTTATTAATTGGAAGAAAAATAAATAGAAACTATACAGAAGGACGTTTACACTCTACAGTACAATATGCTCTATGCTATAAGGGCCTGGAAAAGCACACACAAGAAAAATTTGTTAAATAAATCGCTGCGCTCAAATAGACGGACGGACGGGCTTGACGGACGGACGGGACGAAACACGTGAGTCGTCGTCGGCGGCGGTAATTTTAATGACAGATTACATTTATTATATCGTATTGGTTTATAGTTTAACCGTTGGAATTATTTGAATAATAGGTTTTATTATTTAATTATAAAGTTTACTATTGGATTATGATATTAATGAACCGCCGACGATGCCGACACCACTTGGATAAGGCACCGAACAGAACGAGTCGGGACGTACAGGACGAACAGAGCAATTGAAATTATATAAGAATAATAATATTAATGATAATAACGATAATAACAATAATAATAATGATAATAAAAAGAAATCAATCAAATTAAGAAGCACAGCATCAGAGCTTAATCATCGTCAAAAGATAATTGCAACGTATTATTTTCAATTAATTATGACAGGCAAATCAAATCAAATAATAAAAAAAATTAAAAAAAAAATAAAAATAAAAATCAAGGAAAATCAAAATAAATGCGCGCTTTTCTGTCTATATTAATTTAATTCAATTTTTGCCTTTTTTTTTCAAATTGAATTATGGAAATTTTCAAAGTCTAACCTGGGGGTCGTCGAGTCCCGCGCCCGTCGCGCTCTGCTCGGCGCCGCCGAGAGCGCACATACCGGCCGTCTCGACGCTTCACACTGCACTGACGCCGTTCCTGGCCGATGAACTAAACGTATCGACGCACGCGCCCCATCTGATTATTACCGTTGTGGCGGCAGCAACAGCGGTGGTTAATGGTGGTGGTGGTGGTGGTGGTGGCGGCGCAATGGTAACTCTAACTAAAGACAAACGGTAAGTTGACGAAGTGCATCTATACCACTTTATCTCGGACAGAGTCGCCAATCAAACTCAAAAATCAAACAAATTGTAACAATTTTGGGATAATTGGCTGGTCCTGAAGGAAGCAGCGATTCTAGGAGCGTCATCGCTAATATTTAGCGTCTAAATTTCAAAATCAACCAAATCGGAGCAATTTTGGGGTAATCGCTTGGTGCTCAAGGTAGGCTCAAGGTTTGCAGAATTTTGAATTAAAACGTCTATTAATAATTCCGAATTTTGTTGTATCCAGTTGATAGTTATGAGGTAATACGCCCACCTGTACACATTCGGATAGCACATCAACTATAAAGTTTTGACGTAAATATTTGTTATATTTTTCAATATCCCTAAGAGAATTGCTAAATATTTCAACATCAATCTATTAAAAGAAACCGAATTACCACATTTCTTCTTATTTCAATACAAACATTCAATAAGACTGTACATAGAATAATACAAAACCAACCAGTTTCAGCCTCATTTATTCTATTCACCACAGCGATTATTTCACTTTTGGAATTGGAAAATCTCACCGATGCCCGATTAGATCCTGTGTATCAGTTGGAGCGTGACCGTCGCAGTTGCAGACTTCCAATCTTGAAAAGATTGCCCGGTACATTTTCCACTCTTACGAGCTGCCTCGTATAGAGTGTACGAAACAAGAACGAACAAGACGAAAAAAGGGCCGCCAACCAGAAAGACCTCTAAAACCGTACTCTCCTGAGGTTTCACCTTTAGTAAAACTCCAACAACAACAACAACAAGCAAAAGAAGAAGAAAATACACAATCTATCACTATGCCATGTTAGTTTTCTTTGATGTGTTTTTTCTATTCGTATTTGAAGCGGTCTCAATTACAAACTTTCGTTCCGGTCATGAGTTGCAAAACTAATCGAATGTCAGTATAAATCTTCAAGCAGTACAACAACAACAACTAAGACTTGAATCCGGGGATCATCTATCAAGAGTTTACCATCACATCACTGACTGCCATCAGTAAATGCTACTACTAGAAAAGGGAAACGAACAGTGGGAATGTTAAGAAAATGTAGCCGCAACAGGCTGGTAAAGATAGTAATAGAATGAGCTGAGATCTACTTTGAAGATTTAAACGGTTCATTTATTACAACCGTCGAAATAACACACACATATAAGATAATGATGATGATGATGATGATGATGAGGGTGTAGGGGAGATGCAGAGAACAAATAACAACTCCTACCCTTATAGCTTTAAAGCACACCACTAGAGCGAGGTCAGTGGCTCCTATAAAACAACAGCATCGTCTATATTGACCATATCTTGGCATACGTATCTATTATTTATGATATTTACTCTTAGCATCGTCCAGCTTTTCAAAAATGAATGTATAAAAGTAAGCTCTTGTATACGACCAGAATGCAAAACTTCTCATTTATTGAAAAATTGGAAAAATCTTCGAGAAGAAATATTTTTAGATCATCCGTCCAATGCTCTACAACTTGGAACAAAAAACATCTTCCATTGGACTAGACCCATTTTCAGATTATGTGCATGTGTGGAAAATTTTCTGTTTTAACGCAAACATATTTCGTGACGATCATAATATTGTCGTTTATCAGATGTTCTCCAAAACAGAAAATAGAAAACAGAATGGAGAAAAAAAAATTAAACAAGAACATGTCAGTGACAAACCTAAAGAGGAGAGAACACATTAAAGATGACACACGAAACAACAACAACAAAAAGAAATCCAGCCCTATTCTAGTGTTATTCAAGGGATATAGAAACGTTGTAAAAACGATATAAATCGTATCTTTAACAGTTTTCCCGTTATGTCCACACGACATCCTGGAATCGTTAATCATCATCATTATCATCAGACTTGGAAAAGTTGTGATTTTTGTTGGGGATGAAATTCCTCTTGTTAAAGGGTGGCTCATTCAAAAGATCATTTGAAGATGAGTGCTATTAGTTGATGGGCGGTTCGAAAAAAATTTGAGGATTTGTAGGATCAACAAAAAGGGTTCGCCCCATTGAGAGGTCGGCCGGGAAGCGTTTTTTGAGCAATGTCGCGATTTTCACTAATCGACTAAAGCTGTTTTTTGTCATTTATTTTGTGTCCTGAAAAAATGCAAAGAATTATTGGAGACAAGGAACACGAATGAAAATGGCATTGACCTTTCAAGGACTATTTTTAATTTGATAAGCGATTATTTACAACAATTCAAAGAATTAGTAAGCAAGAGGTCATTCATTATCATACCGTTTTTTCAGGAATGAAAGCGTTACTGACCATCTTAAGGCTTATTTTGATAAGAGAAATTGCTATGTTAATTGAGATTCGTTTTCTAAAAAGAAAAACCTGATATCCGATGCATTAGAAACGGATAAGGTACATGTGTGTTTTATTGGGGCGACTTTATGGGGATTTTTAGGTCATTTTGAGTCGTTTTATATGATTGAATAACGACAAGAAAAGTGTTTTTTGACCGGCTTTCTGATAAACTACGAGGTGCAACTGCTAAAAGGTTTTGACAAATCTCTCTCTTCTACAAATACTCAACATATTTTACTAACAGGACTTAGCTTTAACGTACATATTTCGAGGACCGTCGATCGCTCAAAAAATGCTTTTTCATCAATCAACTAAACACATAAAACGATTTAGAATGGCTCAAAGAGTGAGTTTTTTGTATTTTACTCAGAAAAAACTACGAGAAAAACTACTATCAGCAATGATCATGAATGAAAACAAAAGCGTTCATTCTACTTTTCAATACACCATAGTTTTGGATAAGCTACGGAGTTCAACTTTTGTTAAAATGTTCTGTGGGAACCCAAAACAAATCCGCAAATATTTTACTGATAGGACTTGTTTTTAGACTAAATTCTTTTGATGAAATAGGATGAAAAACTCAGAATCAAAATTCTATATATGGGATTTTTGATTTTGAGTTATTTATTCTATTTCATTAATACTTTAATCTGGTATTTGACTAATGAACTCTTGGTTTACAAATATAAATACTTTTGAATAATCGGCCCGATGGAAGAAAAATAAGAGCCTTATATCAGAAAAGATCAAAGTTGGTTTTTCGTAAATATTTGACCGGATATCCGTTGCAAGAAAATTGGGAAATCTGTATGTATTCGAATCAATTCCAATTAATTACCAAATAAATTGATTTGTTAGTAAATTGAGAGAAAAAAGCATAGTCAATTTGGCAATTTTCCCAATATTGATTTAATCTAATACAGATTTATTTCTGTATTTAGAAAAGGGCAGAGCACATCGTTAAAATTATCAACAACCATCCCCAACATTATCTTGTCTATTACACAAGGCTTTTATCTCGTCCTTTTACTACTTTTCTAATCTTGCAACAATTTAAGATATTATGAATATTTTATTATTATTATTTCAATTTTCATGAAAGAAGAAAATGTAAGATAATATCTCTTATGGAAAATTTCTATATTTTCACCACTTTTAAGCAAAACACTCCATCATATACACACATATAAAAATATCAATACTGTCTCCATTTATTGCCGATAGAAAATCCATTTCACAAAAATAGATAACATTCCAACAATTTCATTGGAAATGGATTTTCAGATAATGTCACTCATAATTCGAATACTTTCCGGATTTTCTCTACACAATATTCATATTTCTATACAATTTTTTGTATAGTGCATTTTCCCTTCTATTAAACCAACCAGTATTATTTTTAATGAATAAATATCAATAAACTCCTCGTTTTCTACTCGTATTTCTAGTTAGAATTAGTTAATGTTAACCTTAGAACATATTCTCATTCACAATTCCGGATTAACAACTCGTCGTGTATAATTCGCTTAGCTATATTTAAACCGTTGTAACGGGCAAACCCAAAAACAGATTTCCCACTGTAATGCTTTAGGCAACCATCATCAAGCATCTTATCACATGTAAATGAGATATAACCACTAATACTTGATAAAATATTAGATTCCCTACCCTTTAATATCTACCCTAAACCACTTACTATAAATAGGATTAGAAGAAAAAATCGTAATTGTTGTTGGAAATTCCAACGGGAATTTTACGAAAAACAGCAACTCCTTTAGGAATAAGATCGAAGAATCGATAAAGTATTTGTTTTATAAAATCAGTGAATTACGTGCAAATTGTAATTTGATGAAAATCCGCCGGATTGATATTGGCATGGGAAATTAATCGAGAAAAACTGGCCGATAGCTATTTGTTGCAATTCAAACAGGGAGTACGAAAATAATAAAAATAAAATAAAATAAAAACTAGGAAATTTACTCTAAAACCGCTTTTGGAATTAAATCAAAAGAATCGAGATTGCTCGATCATTTTCAATGATCGAATGACATTTTCCAAGTCACGTTGATCCACTAAATCTGGAATGTCTATCCATCTATCCATTATACAATATTGTATAGGGTTGTCGATAATAAATATTGGAGATTTTACCGTAATATAAAGTTACCCTTTTTTTGGACTTTTGCCGTAGTCTTCTATACCTATCCGAAATAGAATTGGTGACTTTTATGATTATCCTTTTTTGTTGCCTCTCATCGGTATTGTGTACATTTATTTGTCGATATCTAGAATTGAACATATAGAAATACAGTATAGGTCTAGATACACTTAAATCACTTAGTTATTTCAAAGACCTGGAGGCTAAACGGTAGACAAAACAACGGCAACAAAATAAAATAAAACTAGAGAAAATTGACCAGTAAAGAAGACATCAAACGCTCGAACTATCTAATAATAACCCAGTAAGATAGAGGATAGATACACAAATAAAGATTGAATTAATTTCGAAAAGACTGAAACTAATAATAGAGATTTTATGAGTTGGAAATAAATATTATTTGTGGGGGTGGACTACGGGGAAAAATCGAATAGATTTATAGACGACTATTAATTCGAAAATAATCTATTTTCAATAAAAGTTCGACTTTTATGGACAATTTTAAGACCTCTACAATACACTCCGGCTACAGCGATTTAGCCGCCTCGACTTAAATTCTAAATCGAGCGGTATCAAAGGAGCACTCAGAAGACCACCAGAAGGCCGATCTTTCGTTATATTCCCAGGGATGAGTGTTTTGTCATTCGTGTCCAAAATTCACGTATTTCCACCGTTAATTTACCCTTAAGATCGATTTGCAGGGTAATTATTGAAAGTCCAAGAAAACTCTTAAATGGGTCTCTATTCCACAGAATACTTGAAATCGATATGTCTCAACAAGGAGTAGAAAATTTAAAAAAAGTACTTTCCATTTTTGTTGAGGTATTTAAAATTGGTTTGAATTGGTTTTTGAACCAGCAAACAGAAATATTGTCAAAAAACTGATTCTGCAGAGGTAACTTTAACCCCATGTTCTTCCGTTGAATAGGGACATAAATCCTCTAGAACAGAATGAAGTATATTGTTCCAAAAATCATCAAAATTGGGAGCTTTATCGGTAGAAACTCTTCTAGATTTCCAGTTAATTTCAAAATCTTCCACCATATCAATTCCCTTTTGAATTAATGTCTGTACTAACATAAAACAAAAGATATATGCATTGTTGTTCTGTCAACTAGAACTACCTAGACATCTTCTTGAATATCTTTCCCAACTTGACAATATTAACAGACCTTGTATTCTATATTATGTTAGAAGATGATACCCAACCCCCTTGGTTCTTGTGTTGATGGTTGTATAGAGGGATGTCGTTTTCTCTGTTCTTTAATGGTCACCATCACCACCACTCTAGAACACTATGACTACCCTTTTCCCGTCGAGACCAATACGACTGCTACTACTACAACACTGTTGTGTACCCCTTCAACAGAACGGAAATACTACCACCGGAAACACTAAGAGTAATAATACTAGACAAATAGACATGGACGTAGTAGTGGCTATAAACTAACAATATTACAACAATAGAACGTCTATATAGATATAGTTGGAAATTTTAAACAAATATTAGTAATTGTTGAATTTTATTAGAGATAGTTTTTATTGCAATTTTCTCCCATTTGGATATAGAATACGATGATTCCAGTAAATGTCGACTGGAATCCGGCATCTCACCAATACAATGACAGTTTGCCCTGTCATCAACTTGTATTCGAGGATAATTATCGCACATTTAATAAATCTACATCATTGTTATCGTTGAAATTGAGTTGAAATTCCAATTTAGAAAGACGATGATTTTATCGTCGACCTATAATCGATTTTAAAACAATAGATGGACCGAATTGTTGATTTTACCCTTTATTCTTCCAATTGATTAATTGAATTACTATTGATTATAATCGTAGAATAATTACAGTTATTTTGTTTAGAAATTTATGAACGTTTGATGTCAATTACAGTCCTTCAAATGAATTTATTCTACAATTAATTTGAACAAATATTGAGTTATTTTACAGGTAGTACAATTAATTAGTAGATTGTATATTTTTAGTAGAAAAACAGAGGAACAAGGGTCTAGAAGTCTTAAACAGTAGATTTACGACAGTTGGTAGATTTACGGTGTGCGCAACGATGTTTTAATTAAACAAGTGACGGCTCTATTAAAACTGTTAACATCCCAGGTCACAATGATAAGTTCCAACAAGAATATAGAGCGACTATAAAAAGAAAGAAATAAATGAAAAGAAGTCGGAAAATTTCTGTTTTTCTTTCTCTAAGAGTGGATTTATAGAAATTATTACGAAAATCATATGAAAACCGGACAGGCTTCTAAAAATATTTTAGCTTGAGGGTGTGTTGATCGAGCATTCTCCTAATCTATACATAGATACGGATACGTGTTCAGACTGTATACGGTTGAATAGATAGGACAAGGATGGACATTATTTGGTCAATGTTTGCGTGACATACACATTTCACCCCTGTTCTTTTTTCTTTATACCATGTATCGACCACTAACTCACCCCCTAATCGTATACCTGCGCTTTAATATCGACTTTCCTGAAGCCTACAAAAATCATCTTTGTTATAGAGAACAATTCAAATAAAACAAATAAAACCCTTAATTAGCTGTATATTTTGACAGATGATGGATATAATGATATTTGCTGAAACACAGGTGTCTAGCGAAATTAATTCCCCTAATAACTCATTGAAATAATCCTTTGTCAGCCGAAAAAATTGCTCATTTTTCGCCATTTCTTACACCATCAACCCCCTATTGTGTCAATCAACCCTCTATCTACAATAATTTCATATAACCGTTCTCTTTTATAGTCACATCTCATTCCTGTAAGGACTCTTATCAACAAACATAAGGATCGTTGTCTGTTCTTTATAAAGGGAGAACTGATTTTTTTTATACACGCTCACAATATGTGTGGTAGCCCTGTTGTTTCCGCTGTTAGATTACAAAATGTTCCAGTTGAATATTAGTAGCGCATCAATGAATCAACAACAGGGGCGATACGATTTTTCTCGATGGTTCGTGCCTTTTTTGAAGATTTGCTAGTAATTTGACAGCGACAAAAAAACCAACGACAAGACGGACGGAAGAAGAGCAAAGGACTACTTGAAACGACACGTCAGTGACACTTTAGATCGTCGAGAAACGTTATACGACAAAATGATTGGGCAAATTGGACGAATCGATTCGTCTTTTTGCTTGTTAGTAATTGGTCAACGGTATTATTTTCATCTCCTATTATGCCCATTGGGGATTGTTTGTCGATTTTTATTACAAATTGTAGAAATTCTAAACTCTTGCTTGTTTTTTGTTTTGCTTTTTTTACAGTGCGACACTTTTTATTCGTACATTTTCCACTTTGATAAATTGCAAGTGGAGAGAAAACGGTGGGAATATTTCCACGGCGACCACTCTACAAAACTTAAAACGAGCAAAGATTATGATTATGATCCACACATATAGACCTAGACAGGACAAAAGTTTTCCTCTTTTGTTGGAAATAAAAACGATATCAAAACTAGAAGAGAAAAATATCGTCATGGGAATTCTAGTTTTTATCATACGGGCGGAAAAAAAAACGTAGGAATAGCGGAAGGAAACTCTAACGATGATGATGATGATCTGATGACGACGAAAAAACGGCAGTAAATTAGGAATTTTCGCCGATTATATTTAGAATGACTCTTCAAATATGTAACACTAGTGGAATTTCGGACAGTTCTTCTCTAGAAAAGGTCAGCGATTTATTTTTGAAAACCAAATAAAGAATAGTGGAATTTAAGCTCTCAAAATTTCCAATTTAGACTAATTAGTTAAAATAGACAAGAGATAGATTTGTGATATGTGTGTTAGAGAGAGATAGATTATTATAATTCCTTGTGAATTTTGAATCGTGTACTTACCTATTAGTAATCGGCTTGTGGAAGTTGTTAGTGACGTCACAACTGCAACAAAGATACACATCAACATTCACGTTATTATATACACAAATACATACAAATAAATACGAACAAGTCAATTAAATACGTATTAATTAATATACTAATTAGTGGAACTAATTAAATAACAAACAAAACTAGTATAGGAGGTGATGTAGTTAATTATATTGGCATTTGAAGGAGCCAAATCATTGAGAATTGGGCCTCATGCCAATATCCGCAATTGAATTGGGCGTATAAAATACAATCTCCATACAATACCGGATTGGACGACTTCGGCCATCGATGTAGCGTGCGACAAATTCTAATGTTTGATGAACCGTTTCTCGTTTGTTGTCTAAACAAATTAGCGACAAAAACGTGTAATGTTGGCTGCTTTAATTTTTGGCAATTTCCCGGAAAATTAGCAATTCGATTGGGAAGTTTCTTAGAGATTTGCAAAGCTCTTTTCATTTTCTGTAGACTGAGCAAAAATCACTCGTAAAGTTATAATAACGGCTGAATTATCAGCGACAATTTAGAGACATGTACAAAAATGTGGAAAAAATACGCCTTCAGATTTTCGTCTATAAATTCAAATTCAAGTGAAATTTTCCAAAACAATGAACTTTGTCCAGTGCCTCTTGAAATGCTCTTTCGAATGCTACTTCATTCGTTGCAATATTTACGAAAATAAGCGAGTTGTCGATTATTCAATATTGGCATTGTTTTTACACTAAATCGAAAAAAAATGTGTAAAATAAACCTTTCAATTTTTGGCCATTTTCCGGCAAATGGAAAATTTCTTGGAGATTTTGAAAGCGCTTTCTAGTTTCTATGTACTATGCAAAAATCACTGGTAAATTTATAGTATCGTCTGAATTATCGGTAAAAATGCAGAAAAATGTGCAAAAATATAGAAAAATCATGTCCCTAGATTTTGGTCTATAAATCCAATTTTTCCAAAACGAAGAGTTTCCTCTAATGGTTCCTCAAAAGCTCTTTCTAACACTATTTTGCTCACTGCAACATTTATAAAAATAAGCGAGTTATATCGATTATTAAATATTGGCACCGTTTCCGTCACTAAACCGTAAAAATGGTATAACACTAGCCTTTCAGTTTTTGGCAATTTTCTCGAAAACTAGTAAACCTATTGGAAAAATTCTAACAGATTTGGAAATCGTTTTCCATTTTCTATATTCTAAGCAAAAATCATTCGTTAATTTTATAAGATTAACTAAATTATCCATGAAAATATAGAAAATGTGTAAAAATATAGGAAAAATCATCCTTCTCGATTTTCCCCTATAAATTGAAATTCAAACGCAATTTTCTAGAACCAAAAATCATCTCTAATGCTCCTTGAAATTCTCTTTCTAATGTTGTTTTATTCATTGCAATATTTACAGATATAAGCAATTGATCAATTATAAATTATTGGCCTTGTTTAGACACCAAATCGAAAAAAAATTGACCAGCGGCGTTAAATTTTTTGCAACTCGCTGGAAAACTAGCAAATCGATTGAAAAATTACTTAAAATTTTGGAAAACTCTCCATTTTCTATAAACTCTGGCAAAATCATTGAAAAATAAACAACACTGGTTAAATTGTGAGGAAAAATATAAAAATTACGAAAAATTTTCCTCTGTAACTTAATTGCGACTAGAACTTTCTGATCCACCTTGAAATGCGCTTAGATCTGTTTTAATTTTTGCATTATTTCCAAAACACGCGAGAGATTGCTGATTCAAATCAATGTTTATCTTTCATCTTGAAAAAATAATTCAAAAGGCAACTGCATGGGCCTCCTAATGGAAAGCCTCGCCCAACCTTGCTGTCTAGTCCGGATCTGTCTCCATATGTCGAAATAACAAATATTATAGTCTATGAAGAAGGAAAGTTGAGAACAAGAGCGGGGAATTTTAGAATCGATTTAAGGGATTTGCTTTGAGAGTAGTAGAAGAGTAAGGATTTTGTTGTCAAGTGACATTCGTGGGATGGATGTACATAAGTAGAGACATGTCTGTTCTGTCTACAAAACGACATGACGTTGTATTCGTAGTGATGACGATGAGAGAATGATCCTCTTATCTGATACAATGAAAATCTAATTAACCTTACGACAGTTGTGAGTTCTACAACTACCAAATTCTCTGTTGTTTTTGGATAGTCTCCATATGTTTCTTTACAATACACACAACTATCACTCCACATTTTAAATTTTTAAGTTTACAAAACGATACACAACGAATTTTGTTAAAAAAATTTAAACGAGAACAAATTTACGAGCGAACACAACAAAATTTTTCACATCTATGACAGTTGTCACAATTTCCGACAATTATTTAAATGTGACTATAGAAACTGCCGTTCCATCTGAAAGAATTTCGAATATTAGAGAAACAGCAAATCAAACTATTAGAATTGTCGTTCATCGGAAAACTTTGCACAAAGTTGTGTTCGTACAGGATCTCGCCGGGCATAAAGACGAAGAAAAAACATTCGGCAAAAACGGTGAAAGATTGGGTGAAAAGATTTGCAACGAATTGAAATTTACTATTTGAACAAATCCGGTAATCGACAGAAATTGAAATGATTATCTATTTGATTTGAAAAGTTGCAATAATTGAAGGAAATTGCTTTTTTTATTGCACAGAAGAAGGAGTCTTGGATATATTTAGAAAAAAAAGACGAGAATAAAAGAAAGATCAAATTCTATTCTTGGAAGTTTCATTAACATTACAGTAGAGAGTCCTGATAAAGTTTGATATTATAAAAGGCTGCCTTTTATATTAGAAATTTCCTTGTATGTTGACTGAATTCATTTTGCGAAATTAATTTCCAACATGTAGCATCATCAAAGTCTTTGAGATACAAATAGAATACAAATAACAAGAGCAAGTTTTGATTTTTTTCCCTCTTGTAATAAATCAAAACTGAGTGGAAAATTAATTAGAAATAGTCTTTAATTATTTGAACAATAAGCTGTAGAGTAGACTCCCGTAATATTCTAGTGATTCAAATAATATTAGATGTCTATTCAAATTCGAATAGATTTATTTAAAGTTCTATGAATAGAGAGAGCTTTACATATGTCACTAAAATCAACATACTCAAGTTTTTCGCACCCCTCCAAGTCAAACTTAATCACGTAATGGAATTTGAAGCGTATACATATTCGACTAGTATAACGACTGCTACTCTGTTAAAGATTAAGTTTTAGTTTTCAACGAAACTCTAAACTCTCTAACTGTTTAGTGTAAATCTCTGTTAATAGACAAAGTATCTTCATTCTTCCATACATTACGAGCTTTTAAACTTACCACGTAACCGCTTAATCTGTAAGGGTTAAGTCATAAACCGGAAACACCGAGAGAGTTGTCCGGTAAAGTTGGGTTATAACAAACAAAACTTTACGACCTAAAGTTCCTGGAGAATAAGAGAGAATATGAAAAATCTACCTTATACATATGTAGGTCTACATATAAAACAGAGATAACAGGTAGGAATAATTAAGTTCGCCCTAATTCCTACCCTTTGGTTGATTATACAGGCAAGAAAGCCGCAACACCTGAAAACGTCCATTTATTCCCGATACTCAACTAGAGCTTCATTATATCAGACTGTATCGACTATATTTTGTTGTAATCTCTACTGGTTTAACAGGGGAGGATAGGGGAGAAATTGTGAATAATAAAAATGACTCGTTTTTCTGCCTGGGTTACAAGAACGCATACAAGTTGAATAAAAATGGAACAAGCGTCTGAAATTGAGCGTGAGTGATCATAAAAGGAAACTGGCGTCTCTTCTAGCCAACTTTACTGCTATCATTTTGGCAGCTTCTAGTGAATTATTGATAGTTTAATTCTGGCAAATGCCAAAACATGAATCTTGCATAAAATCTATAAACTTCATTCGAGAGTAAATTAGAAAAATTCGGGTTATTTACAATCAAATCTAACACGGGTATTTCGTAAATTCCACCGGTATTTGGTAACAATTGCGATTATCTTGAATTGAGTTGAATTTTATTCGAACGAATGCAAGTGTAACGATAACAGTAGAGACGGTACGTATTGTTTGAACATTTGTTGGCGACAAAATAGCCGTCTTTTTCAGTTATCTTGCATTATTTACGACCAATTCAGATATTGATGGACGGTAGAAATTCAACAATTATCGATCCGATTAATAATAAATGGCACGTTCCTCTATTAAACGGTTGTTATTAGAAACGAGTACTGTGTGCGGTGTGTAAATAATAGATTTTGATACACGTCGTCTTTTCTTGGACTTTTGGACAGGATAGAAAAGCGATCATGACGGTAGAACACGAAACTTCCATACAAATTATAATGACAAGTTTGAACAACATGGAACATTTATCCGAATGGTATTTATTGATGGCGATTCTTCATTTATAAAGTTCGTGTATTGATCGTTTCGGGAAAACTAGCCTTACAATAATTACTCCATTTCTTTCTCTCTTACAACCAGTGCCGGACTAGACCCCTCACCAGATGGATCGATGTAGCGTGCGACAAATGCCTAATTTTTAATGACCGAAACCGAATTAGGATTTCAACATGCTTTCTCAGATAATCTTCTTCTAATGGTATTTTATTTATCCTCAAAAGCAAACGAGTTACCGATTATTAAATATTGGCATTGTTTCCGATACTAAATCGTAAACTCTTCAGTTTTTGGCCTTTTCCCGGAAAATTAGCAAGCCGATTGGAAAATTCCATGCAGATTTGGAAAGCACTTTCTATTTTCTATGTCCTGTGCAAAAATCATTCGTGAAATTCATAAAATTGGCTAAATTATCGATGAAAATACAGAAAATCTGAAAAAATATAGATTTTCCCCTATAAATTTACATTTAGATCCATTTTTCTAAACCGAAAACTTTCTCTAATGCTTCTTGAAATGCTCTTCCTAACGCTACTCAATTCATTGCAATATTTACGAAAATAAGCGAGTTATCGCTTATTAAATATTGGCATTGTTTCTAGACTAAATCGAAAAAAGTGTAATATAGGCCCTTCAATTTTGGGTAATTTCCCAGAAAACTAGCAAGCCGATTGGAAAATTTCTTGGGGATTTTGAAAGCTCCTTCTATTTCCTATATACTGTGCAAAAATCACTGGTAAATTTATAATATCGGCTGAATTACATAGAAAATATAGAAAAATGTGCGAAAATATAGCAAAAATCATGCCGCTAGATTTTGGTCTATAAATTCAAATTGAAATGCAATTTTCCAAAACGAAGAACTTTTCGAATGCTCCTTGAAATGCTCTTTCTAATGCCACTTTACTCATTGCAATATTTACGAAAATAAACGAGTTGTCGATTATTAATTACTCGGCTTGTTTGGATATCAAATCGAAAAAAAAGATAGAAGGTCCACTTTTCGATTCGATTGAAACAATACTGATATTTGGAACACGATTGCTCCGTTATTTTTTAACGAATTTGGATGATTCAAAGGGCAAGAGAAAGAACATTTCTAGATGCATCGTGGACCTCTTTTCATTTTTCAATTCTTAAGCAATCCTGAGTTGCAGAAAGAAATCTGAAAGTATGTTTTTTCGGTATTTTCTGGCAATTTTTTATATTTTTCCTCATAACTTTGCCGATATTGTTTATTTTGCAATGATTTTTGAACAGTTAATAGCAAATTGAAGAAATTCTCCGATATCGTTGTTAGTTTTCAGAAAAATTGATGAAAACTTAAAAAATTTGATACTGTACCAGATGCACGATTATAATTTGAACAAACAAATAGAACCTCATTTACAAACCGCTTATTAAAAACTGATGTTTATCTTTCCTAACGAGGGTTGGCCCCGGTCTATTGGCCCTGTCCAGTCCGGACCTGCTTACAGCAATATTTCATTGAATTGGAGAAAAATGAACCATCTCTCAATCCATTTGGGAGTTTCAATCAAAAATTTAAAGACACGTTAAAACTGAAATGATGTAACGTCGGCAAAGTTTTCGAGAAACAATAATCGGTGTATTAGTGTTGTAATAGAGAAATCCATCAATTTTTCCTTCTAATAAGGATTTATCGATATGTTTCCGTCTGCAGTTTTCATTTCTCTATACAGGTGTTTGCATAGAATACAGCAGGGTTGTTGCTAGGAGACCTTGCGCTTAAAGTAATCCTCCTTTTCTCCAATATTGTCATCTCATCCTTCACCAACCAACCAGCGAACATGGACCAATTCCATATTTAATCAGTTATGCGGTCGAATAAACCGTTCCATATATTCGTAACAAATTCGATCAAACATACAACACATAGATTGATATAGCCGTTTGGAAATTTGTGCTTGTCCTACCATAATCATGTTTGTCATCATCTAATTAATACCCACGACATTCAAGGGTTGGTTTTATTAACATCAAATAGATGGCTAGATCGAGAGATATGTTGTATACGAGACAATGGTGGATTCAATACGGGCCTCACCTGATGCCGTTCGTCGTTCAAAACGCAAGTTGGAAAGAGAACATTCGGGAAATTGTGCGATAAACAAAGAAAATAAAATTTGTAATGGGCTGTGGTAGAGAAGGGTACAAACGAATGAACTAGAAATAATTCGCTCCGAGTTTATCTGGCAAATATAAAGCGGCTTTAGTGATTACACATCGACTGATTTTTCGGAAGAAATTAGGGTCGACGTTCTGTTCCAATATATCCGATCGGTCGGTCTCTAAATAGACTTCGGACCCAACAAATATTTTTACAAATTACCTTCTCTCCTTCTTTTACTTGTCAATATGTCTTAGACAAATAGCCCGGTTGTATTTGTGGAATATTTTCCATTTTCCGTTGTCTTAACGAATGAAAATAACAATTTTTTCGGTTGTGTCGTTCGTTCAGAACGGTAACTTTGGAATGAAAACAAAACCGACATGTGGTATATGAAGATAAATGTTGGAAAACACCTTGGCTGTACTGGGGGAGGTAACAGCTTGTCTTGATCGAATTGAGGGTGCACTTTACGATTCCGTATCGAATTGAGCGGAAGGAAAACACTGAACTTGAACATTCACACACACACAACGATATAAGAAAAACTTATATTTCGTGGAGAAGACACGACAGATCTGTATGTAGTCTATAAGGGGAGAATTCGAAAAGAGAGCAGCAAGAATCGAGAAAAACACGTACGTATAAAGAAATCCGGACATGGGATGATTTCAACACGTACCAATTCTCTATCGGTACTTTTAACAGATTTATTTCCATTTCTTTCGATGTATTCAATGTTTATTTTTGATCCATCCCTATTGTTCCAATTGGAAATCACACGAAAACCACAATTTCAAAGTTTAATTTTATGCAATTTACGAACGGTTTACATCAAATGAACAGTTGAGTTTCTGTTTTATTTCCTAATACAAATATTTGTTAATGTAGTGAAGCCTTCAATTTGATTGTTCCTGGATGATTAACGATCACAAAAAACCACCGTTACAGAGAATCGAATTAGTAAAACAAAGGGTGACCGAAATGAAATAAAATTCGGTATGTAGGCCGTAGGATTTCAATTTGTGATATGAAAAGTTTTCCAGAATTTAATCAATCTACTGTCTAGACAATAATGAAGTTATAAGAGTCGGCAATTTTTCTAATGGCCGGCAAAATCACGGCAATTCTCTAAATGATATGCGACGAATTATAATTTAAACGAAATATTCCGTCGCTAATAAATCAAACTTAATAGACGTGGGGCTGTTCTAAATGGGCTGATGCCAGCTGTCACTCAACTGGAGCTTTTAATAATTCGGAGCGTCGTAGTGGGTGACATGGCAACGGCGAGGGTGGCCCGTGGGTGAGCCCACCTGGAAGCTTCTTTGAATATTACATGTTCTGACCGTCAACTCCACGTATCTATAATTATATTATACTATTTGTCCTTTTTCCACTCGTACAAAGAGGGGAAAACTATTGATTTTTGGTTGTACAAATAGAGGATGTTTTTCTTCAACTATTTATTATTTGTTGGGGTTTTATCGATTAGAACGCCGCCATTATAGAAGAAAATGTCGATAGGACATGACGATATGACCAATCAATAGAGTGGTGTATGTAAGTCAGGACATGAGTCCCCTAGTCGATGATTTATTGATGAATTGAAGACTGGACTGGATGGACTAGGGAGTCGCCGCTACTAGGGATTATCACTAATGATGATGATTTAATAGCTAGAGACTATTAGTTCGTTTTATGGTCCATTAAAATTACAGTTGCAGCATCTACATACATCCTCGAACCAAATCAACTAAAATAACAACTTATTAGATAATTACTTTATAATATTTAACATAATAATAACGATTTTAACCAATTAATCTTCTATTAGAGAAATTATTTCTACAGCAGTTAAATTATGTAATATCGGCGGATATCAGGGGATTTATTGTTAAAATAAGTCTATTTTGTTCCATATAGCGTAACAGTACAACATACACACAGTGCGGAATTATTAAATTACAACCACTTGACCGTTATTTCACGGTGGCAGAATGTGTATGGGACAACGGACTGTACGAGCCCCTGGGAGATTTCGATCTGGAAATGAGGAGCACGATTGCTTTGGGACACCGGCCGGACTTGATGACAAATCTTGGAGATTTTTACGATATTCTCCCCATTTAAAGTTATAATTAACTCTAAACGGAGACCAATACAACTGTTCCATTCGAAAAGAAAATTATTAGAAAAACAGGGCTTTATAATGCAAATATAATCGAATAAATTGCCGTATGTTCGTCTAATTAATTCGAATTGTTTTACATAAGCTTTGCATGCTGATAGGAGTTACGTTTAAACGATTGTCATTAGAATGTTAATAATTTTTATAATTACAACAACAACACGAATAAATTGAATAAAACAACAATTCAACCGTTATCAGACCCATTATCACTTGTTGTAGATTCCTATCTTTATAACAAACAGTTTAGTATGTCGCTATTTCTCAACCACCGGCGCGAAAAAACTACCATTCTGCTAGAATTTTTTTTAATCTGGAAAATTTTCCAGATTTTCGTCTAAAATCGTACTCCGAAGAATTCGTTTATCTCCAATGAGTACAAAATTTATAAAAATTAGAAAACTGGCGTATTTCGGAAGGTTTCACTACTTTATTTGCACAATTTTCGAAAATTCTAAAGTCAGCGGCTGTCGCTCGAAGTAAACGTTAATATCTAAATTCTCATTAGAAACAATTCGACTTATATCTTGAAAAAGACAAATCTGTACAGAAATGAGTCCAAGAAATTCGAAAAATTCGAATGACTCTTCTGATAATTACGAAAAACGGCGAAAAAGTGTGTGAATAATCCGTTTTTCGAAAAACAGGACCAAGTTCTTCAAAATTGCACATTTTAAATGACACAGCAGATAATGTTATGGGTCTCGACTGAGTTCTCATAAGTTTCTACGAAGATTGTAAAGTTGCAACGAAAGGGGAGAGAATGTGAACTGCCCCTCGAGCGCGACCCTTAAAATACGCTTTTTTCAACTTACCGGGCGGTTCATTCGAATAAACGCTTAGCGATCCGAAAAATATGCTGAGAATTTGAAGGGAAACTCCCAGAGAACGTTTGAGCAAAAGTTGGACCCCGTAAGTCATCGAGAAGTTGGCCAAAAACCCAATTTTGGACAATATCGCGATTTTCATCAAGCAATCACACGCATAAAACGACAAAGAATTTTACTAAGTTACTGTAACTTCCTATCGTATTAAAAACATTTATGTTCATTATCGGTACTCGGTAGTAATTTCTCATTTTTTTTCAATCTAGGAAACAACTGTACGAGGATCTTTTGGACCTTCCTAGCAGTTTTAGGCCCACAAACTAAGAGGTCGAACTTTTACTCAAATACTTTCAAAGGGCTCTCATACAAACCCTCAAAATATTTTCCTAATAGCTCACTAATTAGTATGCCTCTTTAAACGATATCCTCCTGAACAAATCACTCGGTATATATTTGTTCCCTTTGTGGACCGTTCTACGGTTAGAAAAAGCCTGAAAAACGCTACACTTTATTAGAGTACGTACGCTGGAAATTTTCTCTTGAATAGAGACGAGCCACTATCACCACCACAAGAGACTAATTCAACAACGATCATCCAGTACAGTAATCAACTCCTCTCCCGTACAATAAACGCCATAAATATCGCCCTTATAACTAAGGGATGGCTGATTTAGATGAAATTCCCGGACCGACTATGAATCCACAACTCTCTCTTGAATCTTGGACTGTTTTAAACACAAACCCATACACAAATTTCGGCCATTAGGTTAATGTGTTTATTATTGAGCCTGCTTGTTTGTCGAGTTGTAATTTTATATATAAACAGGCGGAAAAAAGTGTAGGTGTAACAGCAGTTGGCGACATTTGGTGGAAAATACGATCCTTCCGGTTTTCGTAACTTTATCGATAATAGCGGCGGTTCAATCGACCGACCAAAGTATATATCCGGTTAAGGATAAGCTTTCCATTTTCTAGATAGATCTGATGTCTACAACAACTGTCAATGATTTGTTATAATCTTCCGGTTCCATGGTACATCGTAATGATCATCATGATTTTTCAACAACGACAATAAAAAGAACAAACTTTCTTCGACTCGTTATTTTTCTTTATTAGATTATCGTTATCCAAAATAGGTTATCGATCCTGATTGTAGTCGAACTAACAATAAGTTGAAGTGAGGTGAATGCAGACGAGAGGGGAAAAAACAGGCGATACAGGACATTCCCGAAGGGGTTCAAGTAAATTTAGATAAACGAGATCGAACACGAATCCGTGAATGTTTTAGAGATTCAACTGATACGTGTGCAATAGTTGAAAATGTACGATAAATTAATGATTCCGATTGATAAGCCGTATTGTTTGGAGATGGAACAGTTTTAACGGATTATCTTTAAAATGGGGATAGCAGGGGGAAACAATGGAATACAAAATAATATAGGGGATTTGCTAATATCTAGATCGAGTTCAAATGGAATTGATAAAAAACTCTTGGGATACAATTTCTATGTTGTTGTTGTGTTATTAAAGCCCAAGAGCGAAAACCAACTAGTTCAACAATAGAAAATCGAAACAAGATCTAATTAAACCGTTCTACAATTGTTGTCTTTAACAAATGATGTAACGAATGGAAAAATTTGAAACTTTGCTAATGAAATTGGCGACTTTTTCTATTACTATTGTTGTTTTTCTTTGTTTTGATTTATGTTTAATACTTTCAAGTTGTTACCGACTGTGTTCTACTACAGCTTCTATTTGTTCCAAGTTTATATTTTGTGCGGTTGACATTTTATTGAACAGACTTATTCGCAACTGAATGATTAATTAAACGTCTTGAAATAAAGCAAATATAGAGAGCAATACTCAATACTAGTTGCAAATACAAATCATCTGTCTTCAGTGCTTTCTCAATTCGATTAAAGCGTCAATATCGAATATTGCGGCATAGATAAATAGTCGATTTGTGTAAACAAGTCGGTGCTACTTGTTGTTTTTATTTCTGCCATTTGGCAAATTGTTTTGCGTTTAATTAAACGGTAATAGATAGGAATTTGTTAAACGTTTTACCGTTTATTTGTCTAAAACGCTACCCCATTTATATTTTGTGTATTTTAAATTAACCCCAACCACTAAACAATTCCCAATTGGATCGTACGTTGAAAAACATTGGAGTTCATAGCGGGACAGAAACACCTCCTCTATTAATTAAATACAATTTTGAATTAATTCGGTGGGATTAAGCGCGATTTGTGAAGATTTGTGTACAGTCTTTTTCGCCAATTCTCAACCGTCTAGTTCTAACAGTAACAACACACATTGAACATAAACAAGGTTTACGTAGTGCTCCCCGATGCGGAAGAAGTACGAATCGTCTTATGTGTTTCCGTATGTGTGTCTATATTGAACTTCAAAAGTTGAATCCTTAAACTACTCCAATGCAATCTTCTTACATCCACTTTAGAATCTACGATTTTTCAGACAAAGGTCAGACCAAAATGCAGATCTGTCTAACAAGTGGGAGCGAAGAGAATAGAAGGGTGTTAAGAACGAGGGAGGTGAAAAGAACAAAATCCGATTTCAAAGTGTTGAGTTGAATTTAGTAAAGCAATTTTCAACCGGTAATGTACCGAATTTTATTTTATTTATAAAATTTCAACGTTAATATTGAATAATAATGGATGCATAAAGGTTAATGAAAATGCATTATATTTGCAATAAACAACGAAAACAGTTCGTGAGTTTTAATTTAAACAACGGATGGTTTTATTTAAATTACGCATCCATGAAATTAATTTAATTACAATTTATTAGCGAATATTTCGATAATGAAACAAGAGTGGAAACATTGAAAAATTCACCTTTCGACTTCATTATTAACTCTACAGTTCCGAACGACTTTGGACGAGAATCAAGAATGAGATCATCCGAGTTAGATGAAAGTTTCCGGTAGAATAAGAGGCTCGTTCCAGCCACCAAACCAACCACTCTTATAACAACCCAATAAAAAGCCGATAATTCTCGAAATTTCCCCACTTTACTTACAATTACTCCACCATAATCGATAAATTTGGACAATTTTTACAATTCTCAATGGACCGAATCGAGCTCGGAGGAACGAACAGTTGTAGAAGATTGTAGCGATAGAGAAATTTGATTCCAGAAAAACTGGACTTAGTTTCCGACTTTTCGAACCCTCATTATTAACTCAACATTTCTGGCGAGGAGATGAAATCCACGAAATGAGTTGAACAAAGTTTCATGCGGTTTCCAATACTGAAACATCGCCGTCGGATGGGTCCAAACTCGAAATAAAACTGCAAGATTTTAGAATTGCCAAATTCCAACGTAGCTTATCAATTAATTACTTCTATGTACAGTGTTATTATTTTTGTTTTGTTTTGCATTATCGTGACATTGTTGTAACAAACTTCAAACTTGCATTAGTTTACAACTTTAGATTTCAAAACGAACACAACAACGATAGTGAATTAAGAAGTTTGTATTGGAGAATTTCAAACTCATTTAAATTTAATAAAATCTACAATATTGATGCCGGTTCGTTTTACTTTTCGTAAATCGCACAAGAAATTTACATCAATTTTCCATTAAATTAACAGATCAACAAACAAACCAACACGAGAAAAAACGACTATTGAAAAGCACCTGTCATCTGCAAAGGAGTAATTGCCCACTTGACACTGTAAAAGATTCGAATTAACCACCCAAATAGGGTGCAAAATCGGGTGAATAATGCCGGTAATGTTAGCAGTGGTGGTCATTAAGATCTGCTCCAGACAGATCCCGGATTGTCGTCGGGCAATTTGATTAAACGTAACCGAAAAGGCGCACAAGATCTGTTTGTACGAAAAATATTCAATTTAAAATCATCGCTGAATAACTGAATTTATTGTCAGACATGAGGGGATATATTCGAAATTATCAATTTAATATTTGAACAATAGTTGATAGTTTTTAAATTCATAGTTCGATCATCATCCATCATATTCAGATACTTCATTTTATAACAACCGGTGTATATTACAAATAAAATTATTATCCAGCCGTTACCGGGAATAACGATCCGTATTGTATTGCTATATTTTATTCCATTGATTGGTGAATAATTCAAATTAAAGACAGCTAACAGATGGTATCTCATTAAAATCATGAATTTCACTAGTTAAATATCGTGTTACCAGTTAAATTCTTATTGGTTTGTTTTCCAGTGGATTCGATTCGAGATTAAAACAGACAAGTTTCCATTCTATTCTTTGCAAATCAAATATTTGAAAGCCACAAAATGCCAGCCGGATTCGGACCGACCTTCGAATTTACATAAACATAGCAATTAGTTGGATGTGAAGAAGATCGAATGAAAACTTGATGTGTTGACAGTGAAATTTTAAAGGGAACTAGCACCTACAATTCATCAGCATCCATCTTAATAATCTTCTAAACTAACAATAAATGCGGCTTCTGTTGCTTATGACAAATGTCTGGGAATTTATTCCCAGCATACGGTAGAGAATGTTGAGCAAATTTACTGTTAAGTATTCTAATAAACTTTGAAATATTACGTTTAATAATAAGTTGGCCAGATGTTTAAATTATATATTTGGGTTGAAAATGAAGAGATTCCCACCAACATAACAAGCTCTATTATTTCAACTTTCTGCCAGTGTGTATTTTTCCACATAATAGAATAACAGTTGTCGGGTTCTACACTATTGCCAAGCTAGCCGGCAATGTAATTGACCGATTGATTAATTAATCGCAACTATAATTAATGATGGAAGTTAGTTAGCTGGCAAACGGACAATCGTGTGTGTGAATTTCCAACTGACTTGGACGGAAATCGACATGGAACGAAATGGAAAAGGGAGCGATAAGCGGTCTTTTTATGATATTGGGCTACCTGCCAACAATAACAATTTTAAAGGTTATACCAAATGTATAAGTTAGATAGAGAGAGAAACTGAATTTAATCAAACAACTTTCAAATTATGTTGCGCCAGAATTGAATGAATATTTCCCCGAAAAGTTCCCGGACGCGAGAATCACGCCTCACGAATATCATAATCTTAATTTTGCACTTCTCAAGACTGTTGTTGGCGGTAGATGGGGTGGGTTAGGAGCGACACGGGAAAATTTCAACAACTCGTTCATTAATTCCATTTTGCCGGGTTGAAACTGAAAATTTCCATAACAGTCTAATTAGAATAACGAGCCTCTGGAAATTTTTAAACAAATTCCTATAACAAATCTTTGATATTGTTGCTGTTCGCCGTATTTCTCCGCCAGTCTAGTGACAATTCTATAGAATTCTCTCAAATAAATCTCAACAATGTCAAGAGTTGGAACAATAGAGAGGAGAGAGCTCCATCACCCTCTTCTCCATATGAAATTGAAATGGGTTTTCAATTTGACTTCAGGCACTTGATGGATACAAACTTACACGACGAATTCTCCAAGAGGCGCATTTTTCTTGAATATAAGGGGATAGAGTGGTAGAGAACCGTGTGCACCCAATCAAGTATTTCCGTTATTGAAAAATGATTTGTCCCTAGCGAGTCAATCGACGAATAAATGACATTCAAACACGCACCACATTCACGAATTCTTCACCATCATCAATATTGATTATCAATCAAATTAACAACAAATGCCGCACGGAATTTACCCGTTGGGAAGATAGCGACGTTCAAGAGAAATCGAACATTAATAGACGTCCATATTTTTATACTTTTTTGATGGACCGAAAGCGGCTCAATACGTCGAAATACCAGCTTCTTGGACGGCACTAATGAGGCCTTGTCAATTCGAAAAAGTCGCCTCGATAGGATTGTTTTGTCGTTTTACTCGTTTAAAAATCGTAAAATACGTTGTTATATTCTCAAACATAACTACCTGTCCTCGAGAAATAATAATTCGAATGATAAATGGTAGAACGCAGCGATATTATCTGCTTAACAATCCATTAGCGTAGCTTTCAACAGGTTAGCTTTTCGAAATATATTACTTTTGTATGAAAGCGTTTCGGTGAGGAGCTTTTCCGATTCGTTTTCTGCCCCTCCTCTCTTGCGGCGCTGCCTTTTTGTCGCTCTTTTTGCCATAATTTTTTACCAACGCCAGTAGTCGAATGTTGAAAAAAAGATTTGTAATAAAAACCGTATGAATACCGGTGAATTATTAGCGAATATTATGCGATAAAACACGTACAATGTACGTATAAAGCAAATGTCATTTTCAATAATATTTATTATTCACATTAAATAACGTGGAGATTTCGGGGTGTAGTGATTCGGAATGTCGCTCTGAATAGTTAATATAAACTCATGGAAACGCTTAATGGATGAAATAGTAAATTGAAATCTACTACATGGAAAAACTAACAAACTATTATCGTTAGTTACAATATTTAATGGATCAGTACGTCAACGCTCATTAAGTCCGCACATCCATTGGTTTTATTTTATTAAAAATACGCATAAAATCCACCCCCGTCAAACCAACTTGAAATAATAAGGCACATATGACTTGCACGATATTTTCCACCAACCCCTTTAGATTACAACCCATAAATCATGGTGTAATTCATTAGAATTGCCAATTTCCACCCTTGTATGAAATTCTTTCAAAAGCACGCAGAATCTATCGCCGAAAATACTTTGACAACATCAATGCGATTCGATGAAATATTAGTTTAATGTTGAATTTCCAGAGAATGCACCGGCAGAAATCAATAAACGTCGGCAATTCGTGGATCAGGTGATATTCTCAAGAAACGTTGATTTTTGCTCTTGATTATTATTAATTTTGGTGAATTATAGAGAGACCCGATTGGAGTTTATTGTAGCAAAACTCTAGACGTTTAATCGAATCTAGGTTCATTATTAAATTTGGAATGCTGGCATTTATGTTCTAATTAACGTGTATTTATACGAGATATTGAGGTATTATTATGGCTAGTGAATAGAAAAATTAATTAAAAGTCGATAATTGTTCAATTCGAGGAATAAATAAGTTTTTCTATAGCGAATTCTATTGTCGAAACTATATTTCCTTATTATTTCTCTGAAGTTACAACGGATCTAGCTTTCGGCGAATTTCCGACAGGAATCCAATTATAACAATTATTAATATTATTTATGATTGAAGAATATATTAAAGTTTTGAAAGTTTCTCAAACAGCCAGAGATAGAATCGTGCACACACATACACACACGAAAAGGTACGGAGATTTATAGGATGAATTCATCCGTATTTTCTTCGTTCAATATTTCTTTGTGTGTTATGTTAAAGTTCACAGAAACATGGTAACGCAAAAGTCGGTGAAACATTGATGTATTGCAATGGTAACAACTGTTGGGAAACTCAAACATACAACACACAATATAAAAATATATTGGCATATTCTTGCTGTTTTCTGTTCTCTTTAGTTTCCCGTTTTTCGTTCATAACTTTCACCTTTGCAGTTCAATTGGCTCAAATTCAATATTAGTTAGACATCCACATTCAAATCGAGATTTTCGTTAACAATATAACAACCATCATTGTGATCATTGGGTAATTTATTGACGACAGACTACGAGACGAGCTAATATCCTTTCTAGTAACGTTAGTTAAGATTAAGTGATTCGTATAAAGTTTTACTAGCAAGCATTATAAAGTCGGTCTTTTATTGAGATACAAATTCAAAATGTAAATCACAATTACTGCAACAGAATAATTATTAACTCATTGTAATTATTTGGATTCTTGAGTCTATTTAAAATTAAATATCCAGAGATAAATGAAGCTTTAGTGGAATCACGCCCGGCGCATCCACCAAAATTTAATGACAGATCCTTAAATATGTACAAATTAACACACTCTTCATGGGTTAATATAGAATTATTTTATAATTTGATTTCGGAAATTGGTTGAAATGAATCAATTAAGACTTCGAAAATCCGGATGATTCGCCAATGGGGATTTGACATGGAATTTCGTCCGGCGCATCCACCAAAATTCAACGAAATTTCGCGTTCTCAATATTCTAGAACTGGATTTTTCAAGATTGTCGGGCCAAAACGAAAAACATTTTCAATTTTTTCATGCATTTTCCGGAACACAAAGAGCTCCACTGGAATATTTCCTACAGATTTGGAAAGCGTGTTCAGTTTTTTATTGAAATCTGCAGAGTGAACAATATTGCCGAAATTGCATGGCAAAATATAGAAACTTATAAGAAATTATAACCAAAAAGGCTTCTATATCTCCCTGTAAGTCAAAAGTCAATCAGAACTTTCGAAAACGAAAAATTCCACTCCCTACAGAGAAGCTTTTTCTATTAAGTTTTAATTTTTCAGTTGGTTGAAAGGAATCGAGTAAATTTCGAACATTTTCGGTGATTCTCTAATGATTTAAAATAGAATCTCGCTCGACGCATCCACCAAAATTCGTTTAAATTTCAATTGCGTCGATTTGCCTAAATTTTAAGAATTTTCAAGAATGTCCCAACGAAAATAGTGGAAGTTTATCAAAATGTTAAATAGACATAAATTTTGTTGCAATATTTTGCAATTAATGTTTAATATTTATAAATAACACCCGAATATCCCTTTGGTTATTAGAAAATTTTCACGCAACTTTTCTAATTCTCCAAAATTGGATTTTCCGGAATCATAATGCCCTTCCTCCATGCCTAAATTTTCAAATGAGAAATTGTACGATTGTTTATTTTTCAAATTGTAGAAAACAGAGCATTGTCGATTTTTTATCAATTTTCTAGAAAACTAACAGGTCTATTAGAAAAATTTTTGCAGATTTGAAAAGCGTTTCCAATTTTATATCAAAGCCTGTAATTTCATTGCAAAATAATTAATATTGTCCAAATTATAGGAAAGAATATAGTAATTAATAGGACACAACAAATAAGTTTCTATATTTGTAATTCAGTTGAAGCTCAGCTGAAATTTTCCAAAACCCCTACTTCTTCAAACGCCCTTTTTACTCAGTTTAAATTTGAATTCCTCAATTAATTGAAATGAATCGATTAAGATTTTGATTCGCTAACGATCTGATATAGAATTTCGCCCGGCGCATCCACCAAAATTGACCAATTAAAAAATTTCACAATCCGAATCAACACATTCAAATTGGCTGAAATGATTAAGATTTCGCACACAGAGGCGATTCTCGTTCATTAATAATCCGAACAAACTTTGTTAATATAGGACTAGAATGGCCAATTGAACTGAATTATATGGGGAATCGAATCGACGCCTCTGCCAAATTTAAACAACTCTCCCTTTATCTGTGTGATAAGCTTAATACAAGTTCCATTATAAATCGCTTACTAATCTATCTGTAAATCCTGATTAATATCGGATAAATAGAGCCAAAGTCGATTGATAACGGTGGGTTTTTTCCCCGTTTTGATCTATCGAAAACAACACTTTCTTATATCAGAACAAACACCATAATGATCGATTCAATATTTGTTATAAATCGTGTTATTCGATCATTTTATGATGGAGAAATATGAATAAGATTGAGTTCTATTCGAAGATTAATGGAGAAATAGGATGGCGGCAGAAAAACCTTATTGAATCTTTTGTGATTCGATACGAGAAAACTAACAAGTTTCCTTGTTAGTAAAGTATTAAATACCTCATGCATGATGTTTCTTTTTAATACACACAACAACTCTAATAATACACCATTATTAAAGTTTACAAGAAGATAAAAATACATTGGACTCAATGAACACATAATAGAAATTTTCATTTAACATAAAATAATATTAGCCATTGTTCTACACTAACCGGGCAACCAACATTATGGAAATTAGTCGACATTTAAAATTAAGCTAAAGCTACTAAGATCGTAAACTTACAGTTTCTCTTCATATTTTATTGAAGCTGTAAATAATAAAAATAATAAAACAAGTTCTAGACAAGGATTTGGATCAATACGTTATTCGTCTAATTTTTAGTTTGACTGTCGGAAAATTTGTGAAAGAGAAACACGGTGTGGAATATGAGATTTAATCAATACACTCTAGTAAAATATTCTACTTACACTCGCTTTAACCGGATAACAATAGACGTGTACAACGATCATTTTGTGGTAGAGGTACCGATAGAAAAATGGCAGGTGTCGAAATTTATGACAGGGAAATTTTATAATAGCACATCCCACCCGCATGCATACGGGAGAAAAATCACGTCGAATTCCTAACTGGATCAGACCTGTCACACGAACATTACAATCATCAATCTCCAGCGAGTATAATTTATTCACACATATTTCCATTGAACGTATAATGCGAGGCAGAAGAAATATCTTTCGTTTGAATATTAACAATAACAACTTGTTCTGTTTTAAAATGCTCGAGTAGAAAATCCGTGATGACAACAACAGTGTTCTCGCCATCCGTTTTCCTATAGAGACATATAAAAGTTTATCGTTCTTGTAGATGATTATTGGTTTATTTAATCGTCTGACACGTCTATATAAAGCGTATTGAATCTGTCAGAAAAGTTATATTGAGCACGCTATTTTCGATTGAATTGAATTTTGTATTTTCCGTGTCTCATGGTAATGACGCCTTTTAAAAAATATTGTCGATCAACACTGCAACGGTATGTTTCACAATTGATTCGCTTCAACACAACACGAATAGTCGGATCATCCTTCTATTTTTCTCCCCTTTTGTGTGCGATCCCGTGATGACCCCCACTTTGATATATACGGTCGTATAGGTGGTGTTTCATTGCTGATCACATAATTTGTAACGGTTGCTCGCTAAATAGATTGATGATGCTATTATCCGGTTCTTTTTCCCTCCATATACTTGGACCTTCTATCGACAATTTACTGTGTGATCTTACATCTTAGAAAACAATAGTCTCGATTAATTAACTATCGGTTCACTTGAACATATGATTTTAGTTGTACATTGGACGTTTCCATGTAATACAAGGGATTTCGCTCTAAGATCCTCGAGGGCAGAAACATGTTACTGAAGGTTATGACCCGGACAACTGTACAACGAACATAGACACGAGACATATACACAAATGCCTTCCAGCTGAATTACAACACAACTGGATAATGTTGGTTGAACAATTCGAAATAATGAGACGTTAGCATGAGAGGAAAGCGATTCGTTTTTTAAGATTTCGACAAGAATCACATCTAAACGAATACTACTGCCTCCACATAATCTACTCACGTTCTATCTTTATTCATGAGAACTATTAAGCGTCCTACTTTCCCCGTTTGCTGCTACCCACACAGATCTGCAGACACCCTTTACATATTTTGTTTGAATCTCGGCGGTTTTCTAGTAAAAATTAGAAAAGTTACCGACTTCTGTTTCTGGTTCCGTAACTGCGGAATTTGATAGATGTATCTGATTTCGTTTGCGCACCTTTTTAGACGGATGACAGGACTTTTTAATAATCGATCTCTCACTTTCTTGTTGAATAAAATAACATTAAAAGCAGCATTTTTGTTTGGAAAAATCTCACCTGATCTTTTGAATTACAGAGGAAAATCTTCGGGCATGAAGTTTTCTTTTATCCATGTTTTTCCCCAGAATTTGGCTAATATTATCGATTTTTCGGCAGTGTATAGCACAATGAAAGAATTTTTCATATAAATTTATATCTTTACAGATAAATTAATATTCCCACATTTGAATTTTGGTAATTTTTTAGGGGAAACTAGACCTTTGTTTCTGCTTCTGTTTCCGCAACTTGCTGATCTTAAATAATCGACTTTTCACTTCTTTGAAATACCACAATGAGTAAAATAGCATTATAAGCAGCATTTTAACGGACGTTCAAGGGTGCTTTTGTTTGGAAAAATCTCAGTTGACCTTTGAATTACCGAGGAAAATTTTCGAGCACGTGTTTTTTCAAAAAAAAAGTCCTAGAACTTGGGCAATATTATCGATTTTCCAGCATGTAGCAAATTAGAATGACTTTTCAAATCCACAAGAAAGCTTCCAGTAGGTTTGTTAGTTTTCCAAAAAATGTACAAATATTTGAGAGTCCACATCACATCTTTTTTTTTCAATACGGTGCCTGAAAAATTTCGATTTTTAATAATTGATATCTCCCCCATTACAATGAGTCAAGTAACATTAGAAAGAGCTTTTATTTTGACAAATTCCAACTGAATTTTGAATTACAGATGAAGACCTTGGAACATATTTTTCACATTTTTCACATTCCCCTACAACATAATCGATTTTTCTATGATTTTCTCAGAGTATAGAACAAATTCAAAGCACTTTTCAAATCTCAGAAAATTTCCTATAAGCGTGTTAGTTTTCAGGAAAATCGATAAAAACTTGGGGATTCACATTACATTTCTTTTCCGATATAGTGTATAAAAATGCCAATTTGTAATAATCGATATCTATCTTGTTCGATAAGACATTAGAATGAATACATTAGCTTTAAAAAGGGCACTTCAAGTGTTTTCGATTTTGACAAGTACCCATTCAATTCTGAGTTATAAAGGATAACCATCAAGCATGTGTTTGATTATATTTTTTGTATATTCTCCCCTGTAATTTAGCAAATATTCCCAATTTTTCAATGATTTTCTTACAGTGTAAACTAAACTGAAAATGTTTTGCAAACCTAAAATTTTTTAGTAGACTTGCTAGTTTTCCAAAAGATTGTAGAAAAAAGATGATTTTATTACAAGTTTGTTCTAGACCTGCATGTTAACGCATTTTTTGTTTCTTCTGTTTCCGCTTCCGTTTCTGTTTCTGTTATAATNTTTCTGTTATAATACTTTTGCAACATCGCTAGTGAAAACCCAACGATTCGAAATGATTGTCTTGATTTTAACGAAATCATCGAACAAATCGCCAAAATCTAAATGGAAATTAAAGAGTTGTACGCCAAGTTCAATACAATTAAACGAAACTAAATCAATGTTTGTGTTTTACTTTTTCGTTCTTTCTATGTGTAGAGAGACTTAATGGTTTTTCTTTTTCGTATTCCGTTTCGAATTCTTTGCCTATTTAAAACATCCACGTACATTGAACATATTCTGAATAATAATAAAACTTATTCAATTTAAGATTGTCGTGTTCTTTTTTAATTTGATCGGACGTTTCTGGTAACTTTACCAATGTATAGAATATAGAAGAAATCCGATGAGATTTAGCAGATAGATACGAACAACAAAATATCGTTGGAAATTTTCAATATTTTACAACCTCAAAATGATTACCATCGACCACCACCAAAGGTTAGTTTAAACGCTTAGTCAACCGCAAATATTCTCTAGCGACCGATCTAATTGTAAGCTGGGCCGATTAATATGAGTAAATATACAAGAGAGCAAGTGAGATAGAATAATAATAATATATAAATACCACCGACCTGAAATTTCGCTGATTTTGTACGAAAATTCCTCGGCTCTATATATTGTTAGATAACTCTTGACATATTCACAATTAATTCGCTTAGAAAGTTGCTTACAGACCCAACGGGCAGCTAAACATAATTTGCATTGTCTATAGACCTATTCTTGACCCTTTGAAAACGACATATTCCTAAATTAATTTTCCAACCGACAGGTACACACAGATTGTGTACGTGTGTGCGCGTATTTTTTGCCGTTTCCTCCACCTCCTACTGCAGCCCAGCTTTTGGAAAAACTTTTAATGGGAAACAACAACCGGAATCCGATGGATTTTCCGCGATTGGCCAGGGAGATACAAGGGGGGCGAGGTGAAAAATGTCCGTATACTGGTACGAAGATATTTCGTTAATTTTCCGAAATAAATGGAAAGTTTACTCCCATGTTGGAAACAATAACGAATTTTCCAGTTTAATTAGAATTTATTTTCTGCAAGTGGATTTTTTTTAAACGATTTTTCGTGTTTTTGCTGTTGTTATAACAGTTATTATCACTACTGTTTTAACATGTTGTACAACTAAATTGTAGATACGTACAGATGTTGGGAAGGCTTCTAGAGATTTGCCCGGATTGAAAAGGTATACATGTGATAAGTGCCTTCAGTGGGATCTAACTACCAAACTAAGACTGTCAACTGACTAAAACCATGAAATTAGTGAAGTTTACTGTACGTTCCATAGACAGAGTTGAAAACATAACAAGGTAACTGGACAGATATGCTAATTTTATGATAAAACCACTATAAAGTTGGTGCATTGATATGAATAATAATAGCAACGGTATTCAAGCGTTTCAAACTCTATGTCTCTCATCCGATCACCTACAGATTGGAATTCTTTATGATGATGATTATTATTAGAGCAAGCCGATTGCACATTGAAATCTCCTGTCAATTATCTTCGAATCTACCTTGAACGGATCCTTTGTTCGAATCCCTTCTCCAATATGACGTATAGTCTTTAGTTAATTTTGACCAAAGGTCTACATCAATCATATACGACAACGAACAATAAACCACCGAAGTGGAACCGGCTCGATTACACTAGACAAGATTTACTCCACAAATTATAACGGGTGAAATCGAATTGTATTCGAATCTTTGATTCATGTATGGGGCCCGAAACTTATTGAGTCGGGTTTATGTTCAAGCAAACGGATTAGTCAGTCATATTCTCTATTCGAATAACCTGTTTAATTCTTGTCTTTTTTCAATTATACTTATGATGGAATGCTAAAGAGCGAGAAAGCTCCATTCAGCGTTGCCATAGAAACGAATCATCAAAAAGTTAGAAAATACGACTGTCAAGAGGCAATCTGCATTCACCTTCAATTCGTTACATTTAAAATTTTTGTTCGGAAGACCTGTTGGCAGACTTGTCAATCAGTCTCGAAATCACATTATCTGCTGTTATTTAGATGGATTTGGCAAAAATTAGGCTCCCCTGGATGCGATTTTACCAAAAACGAAAAAGGATTTCGGAAGGGTTTTGTCCTGCAATTGCACCTTTAACTTTCCTCTACCTATATTTCATTTTATTGATCATACAACTAGTAATTTTAAATCTACGAACATATCAGAAAATCCAATCGAATTTCCCAAATGTTGAAAGTCGAATTTGTGGCATTTCGCCTTTTGAATCGCCATTTCGCTATCTTTTGTCGTTTTCGAGATAATTTAGAGCTACTCTCTGCAGAATTGTTTGCTTGGTTCCTCCTTAAATTTCGGTAAAATTACGGTCGCAACTTTGATCAATTTTAAGCAATTTTTGATCCCATAGTACTACAAGTACTATTAGCAAGTGCCATTGGTTGAGTTATTCGTAAAATTTTGTAAAGAGGACTATCCAGAGAGCATTCCAGCTAAAATTGAAACCTTTAGGTCATTGGCAAATTGGCTTATTTTAGATAACGACGTAATTCACACCAATACACAAACACAAAAAGAACTAAAAATGAGCAAAAGAGATTGTGTTCTTTCGTTTGTGTTACTTTATGCGGTGCGAAAATGTGAAGTTACCTTCTTTCAACCGCTGAGTGTTTTTAAGAACAACTTCAAAAGAAACTAAAGCAAAACAATTAGATGTAAAGTCCAACAATAAAACACAAACAGTTCGAAAATTGTAAGAGATATCGAAATCGTTAAGGTTTCATTCGATTTGAAATAAAATTCTGCATCTCTGTTGCTGTAGCAGTGTTTTCTCAATTGGCTGGATTTTCCGAAATTTCTCAAAAACTGTGATTTTCAGAGTAAACGCATTGCTTCTTCTTTAACACACTTTTAGTTTAGTAAAAGTTAACAAAAACAAGTGAAATTCATATAAAAAGATAGACGTAAGTTAAAGTTCCGAGACTATTCAGATTTTGAATTGCCTTTCCCTTTATTCTAAACACGGCATCTAACCAACTTTTTGTAAAATTAGCAACTAAAATAACCAGTAGGCAGAGTCGCTTATTGAACACAGACGACCACATTAACATTGCCAGAAACTAGTAAGTTAAACACAGTCATCGCTCTATGTGGTCGATTATAAAGCAGTTGAATGAACGTCGAAAGAAGATGAGATAGTTGGCGAAAATTGATTTTGTTTGCTGTAAATTTTACAATTTTAGATCGTTAGTAAGAAAAATCTGATTATATTAAAATAAGAGCACGAAATATTGAATTTTGGTAAATCGTCCTCTGTCAAATTAAAAGGATCGGACAGGCGCAATTTTTCGAATTTTTTCAAGAAAAAAACCCGAAAGAAAACAACTCTATGAAGCTCTTTAGTGTAGTGTAGTGTAGTGTGTAGTGTGGTTGACTATCCAAAAAAAATGAGCTGCAAAGGCCAATTCTTGCCAAAATGTTCTCTGAAGATTCCCTACGAATTCTGAAAACACTTTTAGAATCGCTCACCAAATAAACTTACTTTTGGTAAAAGTATAGTGCAATATGCATATTTCAAAGTAATTCGATTTCACTTTGTATAACTAGAATTGTATTGTTCAAATCGAGACCCCCTGCCTCAAAAAAATTTAATAAGCGAAAAGCATGCTTTACCACCTAATAATACGTAGTCAACAAAGCTCATGTATTTTCGATCGACGCTTTAAAATTGTCGTAGTAGTAGTGGTAGTGGTGATGGTGGTGGCAAACAATAGGTGTCGACGTGAACAACAATTGGAGCTCTTTCGAATTATTGTCGTATTTGCATCGAACAATATGAGCTTTGAATCCGTTGACCCGTAACTTATATCGATCAGTTGATTTGTAGCGTGTACATTCTCAAATAGATTAAGATATAATCGAATCGAATAGGACGAAAGGAATTAATGATGAGTCGACAAAACTACAATTCCTATTCCTTTCTACCACAATCATAGCCGTAAAGTTTTACTATAAGTTGGTGGTATAGACGAAAAAGCGAAAATGTGATTTCTCCATCTCACTGTCCCCCATTTCCGTTTCCGCATTTATAGCTTGTGTTTGGTGTATCCACACACACACACACAAATATACACAGATCGGAGACATATACAGATAAACCTCTATAAGATTGAATCGGACTTTCTTCAACAATAGAACTTTATCACAAATAAATATCTATAGGAGAATTCAATGTCGTTTTCTATAGATTGTTACGGTCGCTACTACATGTTTTCGTTTAGTATTTTCCCTCCCTTTTACTGTCGTCAGCGTCGACATCGTCTAGGTCTTCCCACCCTACACACACACACAAAAACCGAATCACTCCCGATAAAAATTAATGGGGAAAAAGATAGAAGCGATACAATAGAATGTATGAATACAGGTTGAATTTTCTCATAATAATAATCTTACGTTTATTATTCAATTGAACAACAATTTAAAAACTTGAAGAAGAACTATCCCGTTTGTATTTTCTTTCGTTTTTCGTCTCAATTTTTTTTCCGCTCGACTTATAGACGGATAGAAATTCGATAAGACCTCTAGAACTAATTGGTAAGGAGAGACGTCACAGTTTTGAAACTTTTCTTTAATCCTTATCCTATTAAAGTTTCTATCCACCAATACAACTTTTTAATCTAGCCAACGAGCATCTCTTTCTAATGTAAAACTGGTATTATCCTTATTATTATTCGATTTTCTAGCACGTAGAAACATGCTATTAACAATAAACACGTTTACAATAGGAATAATGTTTTGATAAGTTTTATTGTAGTGTAATTAAATGCAAATACAATTAGTTTTTAAACAGATGGACTCGGGATCAAAATATCGACAATTGATAATTTGCAATGAGTATTCAAAAACCTTGACTAAAATTGAAGCAATTAGCTTCAAAAATTGAACATTTTTGAGTTTATACTTCTGTTTTCGTCCAAATTTCTATTTTTCAAAAATTAATTTAAGCCGAAATTGTCCCGAAATTTTTGCGCAAGTTTGAGCTTCAAAACTGGCATAAAAAGCCTTAAAATTGCCTCCTTTGTATACCAAAAGTTGATGATTTAGTTCCAAAATTTCAAATAAAATTGATTAAGTGTCTGAACTCTACAGCTCAATAACAAAAAACCTAATAATTGTTGACAGGAGTGCTTTAAAATCTCAAAAAGCGAAAGCGCCTTTCTTCCCTTTTTATTTTATTTTACACAAAACTATAAATTCAAAGCCCACCAAAAAAATAGTGGGGCTAAATTAAACGATTTCCTTCAGAATACAAAAAGTTGAAGCAAATCTGATGTACAGGTTTTGAGAAAAAAAATAGAGCAAAACCCATGGATTTTTCAGACTTTTTACCTTATTTTTTTCAAAAACCACATACCAAGTTTTCTCAAAATTTGGTATACTTAGAGTGTAAACCAATATGAACCTCTAGTAATTCTTCGAAAATTTTTAAATTTGTAGTTTCTATTTTGATACAATAAAATTCACGTTGAACCTCTGAATGTGTCTGTTTTCCAAGAATAAGCGACGTACATTGAAAATATCTCAGAGCTTGTGTAGCCGATTTGAAAACTATTTTGGGGATTTGTAGGGTAGTCCCTGGGGAACATCTTACCAAAATCTGAGCCCTTTACCTCATTGGCAGAATTGATGAAAAACTGCTCTAATCGGAAAATGTTGTGATCGACCTCTTTGTAAATTTGACATTTACAGTGACGATCCGTATAAGTTTGAGCTTGAGAAACGCCAAAACCGTCTCCTTTGTAACGAGAAAAATTGGTAAAAACTGATGATTCCAAAATCTCTGTGAATTTCACAGTCCAATAGCGGAATTCGCTAAAAAGTCTCGACAAAAGTGTCTAAAACATCACCTCTCCAGCATTATTACTCATTCAAATTTCAAGTTTTTTTTTAACTTAACAAATTCTGTACTTATTGTTATAGGAATTAGTCCCTATAATGTTGATTATAATAGAGTACGTTATAGTAAGTTTAACGTCCAGATATTTTTATGTTGGCTACCGATCCAACTATAATTCAAATAGATAATTTCGGAAATTAATTATAAACTTGGCATGAATTCAGAACGTTAATATTCAAGGTAGATTAAACTTATGCCCTGCATAAACATGACAATTTCATCTTATAATTAAAATTAATAAAATCCACTAACCCAATTTATTCCATGTTGGTTAGATTAATTACACGATTTATGTGTTAAAAGCAAAATAATAAATTAGCGAAAATATTGAAGATTTATCGATATACAATATTTGAAGCTTAATATTCCAAACAAATGGTTGTTGAACTATCGATTGAAGTGAATAAAATTTCCTTGATAATTCCTTGTTTTGGACCTAAAATATAATGCCCCATCTATATAGCGAAGGACAATTTCCTATTTTTCCTCTCGCCAAACATGCAACTCATGAAACCTGTTAGTTTTGTTTACATTTTACCGTACACACCGTCCACAGAATGATATATGAGGATTTCGTATATCTATTGGTCCTTTGTTTAACAATCCCATCACAAGCCCTTTGTCATATATTGTAGCATATATGGGAGTTATACTGGAGGAAGACAGTGATAGATAGACGGTTGAATGGATATAGAGTCAACATATCTTTCCACCTAGATAAACATCTATATACTGCAGGACTTTCAGCAGGAAAATTGATTCAATCACATGGAAGCTTAATAACCGGACTATTATTAAACGTGCAATTAGTTAGGATTAATGCAATTTTAAAATTGTATTGTTGTAGTTAGTAACAGTAGTAGTCTTACCACAAAATTTATCAAATGATAACGAAACACACAGAATAGTGTGTCGGTGGTGAGCAACAAGTAGACAACAATAACAGCAGATGACGTGCGTCAGGACCTAGCAGCCTAGCAGGAACGAAAACAGACCAACAGACACGGACACAAAACAGAACAGAACAAGGACAATAACGCACGTTTACAATTAAATTAAATTAAATTAAATATTAAAACAATTACAAAAGAACAACAACAAGAACAAGAAAAATAATAGAAACATACAAACAAACAATTAGACAACGGAAATTACACATGCACAATAAACTAACGATATTAGAATAGAACACAAATACACAAACACACGATAATCTTTGGGTATTTGTTGATGGAAATAAAATCGTACGATCGGTACTATTCGTTTCTAGATTATTAACTATTTGTATCTTTATTTAATCGATATCTATCTCCTTCCATTTCTCAAGTTTAACACGTACACAGACCTTATCAAATTATTCGTTTTTTCTCTGTTTGTTTATATTGACGATAAGGTTATCAATAGAACGTCGTCAATGATTTCTACAACTCAAAATACGTTAAATATGGGACAGTTTGTGGTTTACAAAATTTACAATACAGATGAATATACCGGAATTTGATAATAGAGACGATGTTGAAATTGATAACGGCATGAGTGATCTAAAATTGGCCAAACTCGGTTGAATGGAGAGGAAAAAACGGTCGAAATCGTTCTATTTTTATCGAAAATTTTTCGAAAAATTTTTGCATACCGTTAGATTATAGAGAAATTTCTATGGGTCAAAGTTGGGCTAGATAATTGAATGATGATTATCGTAATTTGATGCGGTTGCAAGAAATTTTGTATTGGCGTATAGGAAAAGTACAAATTTTAGCGGCAATTAAGAGGGAAATATCCCAAATGACCTCGCTAAGTTTGCAGCTTATGGGCTTGCAATTTTTTTATATGATAAAATAATTTTAATCAGTATTAGAGCGGATTTTTTAAACATTTCTATCAGTTTTTGAAGCAAAGATTTTCGAATTTAAGACAACAGGCCCTTCACTAGCACTCGAGCAATGTCTGGAAGCAATTTAAGGAGCGACAAAATCGTGATATTCAATTATTTTCAATAATTTAATAAAATGCTCGAAAAAATTTGCTATGGCAAATTGGTCAATTTACTTATTTTTGGTCGATTTTTGAGGCAATTTGGACTTTAATGAATGTGAAGGCCTTTTTTTAATATTCCAGAATTTAAATAACAATTTTTATCAAATTGCGTCATTAAATAGTCAAAATTGGAATAATTTTTGAACTGAACTCTCTTACTTTCGCACCAAAAATGTGAATTTTTGAAAAACTTACTTCATTCAATCAATAAAAAATGAGATTTTAATTTAATTCCCTAGCAAAATTCTAGTTTTCTCATGAAAATTTTCAAATTTTTGACGAAAGGAATTAACTGGCAGAAATATGATAATGTTTATTACAAAAATCTTGAAATGGTTCACTCAAAGTACTATTTGTTGTGAAATTTTGCATTAGAATATAAGGCAAAAGTGCTATTTTTCTTCAAATTTTGATTACCATAATCTAGAGTGCCCATTTCTAAAAATTAAGCAAAATCTTGAAATTTTGGACTAACTGTATAATTTTTTGAAAATTTTGTTAATGCGAGAGGCAATATTTTCAAAATTAAGCAAAAACTTCCAAAATATTGTACTGGCAGTGCTACTTTTTCCAAAATTTCGATTATGATCCCTTAGAATGTTGGAATATTTTCAAAATAGAATAAAACTTTCCACTAAAACGTTAACATTTGGGGTTAATTGTGCAAAATTTTGGAATACATTTTTTCAAAATTTTATTGATGTTGGAGCGTAAGTTTCTTCTCAGATTTTAAAATATATAAAGTAGTGAAATATATTCAAATTTTGGCAAAACTTATCAAAATATCGCTTTGTGATATTGCTACTTTTTCTAAAATTTCGATTATAACCACCTAGAATGGAATCGTTTCAAAGTAAAACAAAATTCTCCCCTAAAATTTTGGGTATTTGCGATAAAAGTGTTAAATTTTTTGAAAAAATTCATTAGAATCAAATAAATGAAAACATCTCAGTACTTATAAGGCGAACTTGTTTAATTCAGAAATTTTAAATTCTAGAAACTATTAAAATTTTGCCTTAGCGCGACACATACTTCTTAGTTATATTGAAATAAAAAATCCTGAAAATTTCCTTTCTCCAGTCGATTGTTTCGTGTTCCTTTAATAGGTCTTTAAAAGATAATTTCTACATTATTTTTTACTCTAAAATCAAGCGCTATGGCTCATTGAAAAGAGAATTTTAGCTGTTTTTATTTAGCCAGCACTCAACTCAGTAGAGGCGCTATCTTTTTGGAAGTTTTAGAATAGGGTTGTTTTCCAAAGGATTTTCTAAAGAAACAAGCTTTTTGACAACTGTAGTATTACTGGAAAGCTCATAAAATCTTCTATAAACTAAACAAAATCTAGTAGAAAACAATTCTTTTTTATAAGTGAAAATGGCAAAAGAATTTTCCCATGATTTTCTCCAAATTTTCAAAAACTTCTAATACTTCAACTTGCAGAAAATACAACATTCTATACTTTATGCAATTTTCTTAATCTTCCCGAAAACTACCACAATAATCGGAAAATTTCTTTCAATTCGCTATCGATTAAGCCCCATCTTTGTTCCAAAGCTAAATTATAATGGAAAATATATAGATTTTCATCTGTAATTCACAGTTTCCACAAAATCCCCCGTTCTCTGCAACCTGAAATGTTCCTTCCAATGAGCCATAAAACTTGACTTCGAGTAAAAAGTTAAAACAATTCCTTGTCAAATATTTGAGAAATTCTTTGTGAAGTTAAAGCTTGGGCCTTTAAAGTTTGTACTAAACATTGCTCTCTAGTTGTAGATACAATGCAACGTTATCTGCGCGTCTTATTGTAGCTAGATGGGGGCAATAAGCGTTGAAACAGATACGAAGAAAGCTGCAATGAAGCCAATAATGTCGAATAAAATCGGAGAGTGACACTTTGGATGGCTATCTTGTCGAATAATCAATAAATCAGCTCTTATGAAAATTATTCGAACAAATTCAAATGATTTAAATCTTGAAATTGTTGCAATTCTAATAGAATTATAAGAAGTGCTTGAAAATTATCTTGGAAGACTCCTAAACTCTTTCTCTTATTAATTTCTAATTAATTACTTATCACATTTCATTAATTTTCGCCGGCGATTTTAATGAATTTTCTCGTCTATCTACTTTTCAATATACTTATATATAAGTTTCATCTAATTTGCTATTTCATTAAGAAAAATTACTTTAAAAGTATCCGAGACTTTGAAGCAAATTATATTGCTGATTGAAGAGAGCCAAAGTAATTACGTTAAAGTATAGTAGTACAGTTGTTGTGTAGTTAATATATAGGAACGAATATTTTCATTTTTGTACAAGGGAAAATCTCAAATTTATTTAGTTGAAATGAAGAGACGCGCAAGAAAATAATGTTGAAGAAGGATATCAAATCACGCTAGAGTCAGTCGTCTTGTCATTGTTAAATTAAAACAAATTGAACAATTTTGTGGAAATGAAGTGATATATCTCAATTTTATTTTCGTCTTTCTTCCATCAACCGAGCGACCAGAGTGTACGTGTACAATTGTCTCAAGTTGATATTGTTTTACCGGCTGCAATATCTCAAGTCAAAGTTGAATTTTACTCATTATATAGTCGTAGATTCAACTGAAAAGTGACAAACAAGACTACTCAAAGGAGTTCCATATCTATATGTATATTGACGTTGAGAAATGTTAATTAAACATTGTGTCACATGCCAAGCACATTGTCCCCGGCATACTTGCCGTCTAAGTGCATCTAAATTGATGAGACACTATCAAAATGTACAGAATGTTGCATACATTGATAATAAAACAACTAGCGATATGATAGACAGTATTCGCTCCAATGGTGCAGTACTAATTGAACAAATTCAAGGGAATGAATAATTAGAAAAGTGGTGACAGTTTAAGGGCTCGGACCACCACTCCTAGATTCATTGCCTGAAAAAATCTCAATGTTAGAAACATTGTTTTCTAACAGATTTGAATGGTAATAGAAAGAGCATTTCAAGATGCATTCTTGAAAATTCGAATACAATCCTGAGTTACAGAATCAAAAAATGCCAATTTTCAAAGGCTTTTTATTCATTTTCCAATAGTTTTTAATGATGGCAATGACATGTAAACGAGCATTTCAAGATGCATCTGATTTCTTGAAATTCGGATTTACAGAAGGTAATCTAAGCATGTTTCTCTAATATTTTTTATAGTTTTCTATTTCATATTTTCCTTCATAACTTTATCAATTTCGCTTATTTTTTTAGGGTTTTCACAGAGCATGTGGCAAATTATAAACCCTTTCCAAATCTGCAAGAAATTTTCTGATGGCATTGCTCGTTTTCCGGAAAATTGAAGAAAAGTTTAGAAATTCTAATTAATTTCGTTGTTATAGTTTTAAACTTAGACAGCGAGCGGGAGATCAGTTTTTCATCATGAATTTCCATTAAATGTTCGAAATTTTAATTTTTGCTCTTTGTCCAAGCTTCCAAATAAGATTTTGTTTGTTTGTTTCAGTTGAAAATTGTACCAAATTAAGGGCGCATTGATTTGAAGCATTAACTCTTCATTTCTTGCTCGTCCTTGGGACTACAACAATCCAAAATATGCTGTTGAAAAGAGCATTTCTTGTAGCATCCATTTTTCAAAATATTGATGCGATTTTGAATTTGTTGTACAATTTCTGTTTCACAACTTGGCTACTATTGTTTATTTTGCAATATTTTTCCATTGATAGCGAATTGAAAGCGCTTTTCAAATCTTCAAAAAATTTCCCGATCGCAATGTTAGTATTCCGGAAAATAGGGAAACTGTCAAACCAGGGGATTTTGCAGTTTGTATTTTACAGGATCGATCAACCCTTCGAAAGCTGAGAGAACATTTATGAAAATCGTTGCAAAATAAGCAGTATTGGCAAAACTACAAAACATTGAAAGATACGAAAAAGCATTGATCTAAGATTTGTTTCTGTAACTCAGGATTGGATACGAATTTCCAAAAGTCATGAGATGTACCTCGAAGTATTGTTTCTTTCGCCGTTCAGATCATTCAAATGTCAGGAAAAACAGCTGAGTAATCGTATTTCGTTGGCATTTTTTAGCACCGAATCAAAGAGTCCAGGTTCTTAAGAATTACTACCGAATTGATTTTGTTTTATAATTGGTTATCAATGTTAGATAGAGCGAAATTAATCTACGAATGTTGTAAAGTGTCTAACGTGTGTGCATGTGTACGATGTTAATTCCACGTGCTCCGCTAATTGCACACTAATGGGCTAGCTTTTCATATGATAATCTAATAAAGAGCTTCGACATAAACTCGATTAGTAACGCATTAATGGGTACTGCACAAACTACACGCTTCATTCGAATATTTATGGTGGTAGTGCCGATTCATTATAGAGACACGCCTAGGGTATGTTTTTCCATCGAATAACATGTAACAAAGATTAAAATTGCAACAACAACAACAACAACAACAACAATAAAGCTACATGCATTTATGTATTGAATAAAATAATCCGTCATATTGCAACTGTGTGCTTGCATCTCTTCAAATAAATGCGAGTGTATTGCAATGAACTAATGACTGAACAACAGTCGATGAGAGTGCATGTTGTGTGCTTTGCAGTTCGGCTTAATGAAAATGGGTTGCTTTATTGGAAAAGTTTATCCTGGAAATAGTGCGGGACGAAAAATAAAAAATACAAAAAATCAAATCACACATTAAATGATGACAGTTTTTGGGGAAAAATTGGAGATTTTGTGGCCGTTTCAAATCGATACCGTCGTTAATGACGACGATGATGATTGCCATCCAATCAGCAATTAATTCACCAATAAGCCCTCACATATGAAGTTGCCAGTCGGATTGGTGTCATGTAAAATCAGTATTGGTTTTATCATCTGGCATCGAATTATGACAGAATAACCCGCAAAATCCGACTAACTGTAATTATCGTGCGGTTATAGTTAATTTCGTTGTTGTACAGTTGAGTAGAGAGCAGGAATGGTGATTATCAAAATGGACTTGTCGACAATCCCACCTGTATTACTACTAATAAACTAGATGTATAGAAATGAACATGTTGAATCCGTAAAGTCAACAATGTAGACTTTGTTGTAGATTTTGCGATTATAACATTGATAGCAATTTCAATTCAGTTCCAAAGCTGTTCATTCCGATTGTAAATAGCCGAGGGAAAAATTAAAAATACAAAACTATTGGTCCTCTCTCGCTCTCTTGAAAGTCTTGTCTAATTTCCGCTTAAATATAGCGAACAAAGCAGCACTACTTGTCGGTTTTGTGTTCGTTTTTATCCACTAGAAAACTTCGATTGACTTGAAGATAACATCTACAGACTAAATGAACAACTGCCAACTTCTCAGACGGCTGTATCACGGGAGACGAGTCGACAATCGCACCTTAGAGGCTTAGATCTTGTTCGATTTTTACGTAAAGAAGACGTGTCTAGATGGCCAACAATTCGAATCGTTTGCAGACAATTGGAAAATCCCACTTACGCCCAACACAATACTTGGAATAAATCTTATTTAGAGGTGTTCTAGTTCTAGTTTCTAGGTCTGTATTTCCCTTATAATTTAGCCAATATTCTCAATTTTGCAATTATTTTCTCGCAGTTGAAAGTGCTTTCTGAACTTCTCAGAAATTTGCCGGGAAGCTTGTTAGTTTTCCGGTGAATTGACGAGAGGTTTTTTTGTGCTAGTTAATCAATTTTTTCGCTTCCGTTTCCGTTCTGTTCCCATTAAGATCAATTTTAGAAAATCTGCGCCCGATTTTCGAACAACAGCGCACAAGACGATATCCGTCTACAAATTACACCAGTATTTGACGTAAAGATGAGACATGATTTATTCTAGTTGCTTACCTGAAACAAAAGGACAATAATCTCCAGAGAAAGCCGACAAAGTTTCTCAATTGTTGTTGTTGTTTGTCGGTTGTATGTTATTGAAGTCCCTGAACGGTTTCAATATTTCCGTCATAACTGCCGGCGACAACTCAATTTCCAATCGAGAAAAACAACAGAAACCGACAATACTGTAATATTTATAATTACAGTACGGAAATAATCTGGAGAGACGATTTCCAAAGTTAAATAACTGTTTGTCAAGTCGTGACGGTAATAGAACCATTTACGAACAAATTAAGAACGTTCGTCGAAATGGAAAAAAATCTAACGAGCTGTTTAGACAAATTGGATTGTTCAAGACCCGACTGCTATCAGATAATCTGATTCGTATTTTAATCTCGTAAATGTCGCCTTTTTCCGAGTTGTCACACAAAAAATCAACACGAATGAAACTGCAACAACCGCCCGATATTTACAATAAATGCAAATAGTTAGTAGGGAACAAATTAGAGTTGTGCAATTGTGCCAAATCCAGAATTATCAATATTAATGCCGTCTGTTTGAAGACAACACGAAGAATAATCGTCCATAAAATACGCCGAAATGGTCTCGTTTCCCATTGAAACTAAGAAATTAAACGTGACAAGTGTAAACTTTGCTAGTTTCTGTTAGCCCCCAAAACAAATTTCAGTTGGTAGTTTGTTTACAAAGTTCATTTGCCGGCACGATGCCAACCTCTTTACTCGAGTGAATAATCGTCGAAAAGTCGGGCAGCATTCACAAAATAAAAATGTTGCTCGATTCGATCTAAAAAAATTGAATTATTTCCCGAAAATCCAACGAAACATAAAAGATCGAAAGAGGAGTCATAATCAAATTTCCGTAAACATTCCAACGCAATTAACTAAATCTTTTGAACAAGTGGAACTGTGGAAAAGAGTTGAACTTTAACAAGTTGAAAAGCAATTAAATTCACCATCATTTCGGCAACTTTTATTCCACAGTTAATTTAAAATTTATCAATTTCCACGGTAATAATGGGGGGTGAGTACAAATCAATGACTTGAATGGTGGCAGTGTAACAATAACAATCCAGAAATTGATAAATGTAATTTGAACGGAGATATTAAATTTGAACTGGAACGTTATTTTGTCATTTATCATTCCAGGACAAGGGGCACAACTAAAACCCTCTCGCACATACACACATCGATCTATAAATGGTCGGGTTATTCTTTTTTGTTGCCGCGGCCCCATGAATGATTACCTGGAATCCTTCCAGTTTATTGTTACAATAGCGAAAATTTCGTTAATTTCATCCTGTAATTATTCCAGTTGTATTTTCACGTTAATATTGTTTCCATTTTATTACCACCACAGTCTAATTTTAAATAATGTGTGAATAGTAATAAATAGGATTTTTGGCGGCGACATAATAAAGTGGTCGTATAAATGTTATGGTTGAATCTTTTCATATGTCACCATAAAGTAGACAAGCCAGTTCTGAATGCCATGACAAATGTCCACTTGTTTGTGTGGTTTAACAGTCAAAACCGGCTGAAAATTAATGCCAACACTCCTGGTTATGATCTATTCAAGTGCACTGTTATATATGGAAAAGTTTTTTCTCCTAATTCGGTGAGAACATTAAAAATTGATTTCTTGAATCGTCTGCGTCTTCTGTGCAGTATGTGCTGCGCACAATTTTCCTTCAATTCGATTATGCGAGAGTGGTCTGAGAAGTTTCTCAGCCAAAAATGTATTTTTACTCTTTACAGAGTCTTCTCAGCGATGTTCGCATCTCTTTAACCCGTCTTTGCCTGCAAAAAGGTGATGGTCTCTGCATTTGACGAAACTCCCTGTCCTTCGAGTGCAATTTTTAGATTCGAGAACAAAAAGAAGTCGCTTGGGGATAAATCTGGCGTGTAAGGAGGATGGTCAAGCAGTTCAAACCGTAATTCGTGGATTGTGGTGGATTTTCCTACAAATGTGGCCGTCTTGCGGCAATTATTACCTTCAGCTAGTCAAGTAATAATGCGCAGTATATTCCCGTGATGGTTTCTTCTGTTTGAAGATAATCGATTGAGGTAACTCCATGACTATTCCAAAAAACAGGCGCCACCAGTTTCCCAGCAGAAAAAAATAGTTTGTGCTTCTTTTGGAGCTAATTCTGTCTTTGCGTTTCATTGTTTTGAATACATTTTTGTTAAGTCGTATCGAAGTTTCATCTGCAGTCAAAACTGCTCGAACAACTTTTTGGTTTAACGTACAAAACCCAACGCGCAAAAAGCTTTCTGCCTAAATCTGGATTTAATATCTAACAAACACCTTCTTTGGACTTATTCATAGTTTTTGCCAAAAGATCTCACTTTAATTCGACGGTCGTTTAACACCATTTGGTGAACTTTAGCGACGTTTTCGTTAGTGGTTACAGTTTCCCAAACTGTTTCAATTCAGCAGCTCATAACTTCACGGTGCAGAGTCGCTGTACCTCTGCACACAACGTTCAACTCGTCTCGATTTGTCTTTCAAAAACAAGTATTTAATTACAGCTTTACTTGAGTTTTTCCATTTCTGCAATGACTTACTCAAACGATTGTCAACACACGCCCAAAATGGCCCAAATTTTAGTGACTAACTAGCAAAAAATGCGCAACATTCGCTAGTTTTCATCGCTGTCAAAACTGTTTTTTGGGCAACGTGTTGCGATGTTTATCAATCTACTGCTTACATAAAACGACTAAAAGTGCTTCAAAGATCCTCATCAATTTATTTTTAAATATTTTTTTGGTAAAATAATTATTTGCGAGATTTTTCTGAAGAAACAAAAAACCTTACTATGATTTCTGCATCATTCTCTATCTTTTTACATCTATAATTGATTGGTGAAAATCGTGACATTGTCCAAAGAGGCGTTTTCGACCACCTACAGGGTCCAAATTCTCAAAATATTCTTCGAATAACTTACTAGCCAATAATATTTGAATTTTGGGATGATTGTGGCGGTCCTGTCCATAGAACTGAAACAAGGATATTACTCGTGTTTTGTTGTAATTGAATACGTGCAAGAAACCACAAGTTATTCTATAAGGGGGTGTTTTTTTTAATAAATCTATAATTGTTTCGCATCTGAGATTGTAGGTCTTGTTTTATTCGTTTATTCGTCCGCATCTGCACAGTCAATTCAATAAAATAAATGATTGTTGTGTTGAAAATTTGTATCCAACAGATTAAATAATGTATTCTATTTTCACTCTTTTATTCAGAATGTGTAAGGGTGTGTTTTACTATAAAGTATTCATCTGTCCTATCTGACTAGAGGAATTGAAACGATTATTTGGTGAATCGTTGAACAGATGCGACCAGAATATTCATTTAAGTACAACACTGAAAAAAATCGCAACAAATAAACGAACAACACATGAAATAAATTAGAATCGATCAATTTTTGTTGTTGCTCACCACTACCGGTCGATATTGTGTTGATTCTATTCGATTCGAATGTAAATCTGCTGATTAATCCACCTACGATTTGTGCATTTTATCGATTTCTCTCTCCTGGTTAGTCCTCTACAACATCAAATGTTGATTCACAATACGTTAAAGTCAATCCAAGTGAGAATCGTCTATTCAGCTGTTTACTTTTTATTTGGAATTTGAATAATTCAAAAGGTGCCCGAGATGAGGGTCTCGCGTGTCAGTGATACTTTTACTAGATGAGAGAAGAGAACTATTGGGGATGTTTTATGCATTCACATTTCTACCTTGTTTTTGTTCCTTCCACCAACATTTCTCCACTATTACATTGATTAGATACACACTCACCTATACGCATTATTAACCTTTCATTCAATGGAATTTATCACAGAATAACGGAAGACCCGACTGAAAAGATTTAAGAAACAATTGTCTGTTTTTTAATTCGTTTTATTCATTCATTGTATTGTTTTAAGAGCCAGTTTGAATTGTGCAGATGGAACAGCTGGATTATTGTGCTAGAAGGCGTTGTATTAATTATTTTCCAAGGCACAATAGGGAAGACAAGCTGTGCATTTGCATACGTCCGGCCAATAACCGATCCTTTAGAGAAATTCACCGATCAATACTCGAATATGCAAGATAATTAATGTCAATCTTTTGGCCAATTGAATATAAAAAACGGACGAGATCAGAGCTTTTATACACATCAACTGTGGTTTTATTCAAGTCCCATTGGCCACATCTACTGCGGTTACCATACACGTATCCTAAACCTTAGAGCTTTATCAATTCTCGTCCGACAACACAACTACCACTGCGAATTTGACAAATTATTCATAACATCATTCTCACAACATTCTATAAATTGTGAATTAATTATAATGATGGTGGTGTCTAATGAATTTGCGTTGGATTAAATAGAAATGTTATTTTAACACAACTGTAATTAACATAGGAGATTTCGTGAATTTACATGAATTTATCCAGTTTTCAAGTCGAATTAGTGAAACAAAATTCAAACGAGATACAACCACTGTGACCGTTAATAGCCGGTAAATCTTGCCACAAAGCAACATTTATACGAAACCGTACAAGGTAGACTCTTCAATTTAGATTTGACAATACGAATTCGAGTTTATTATTGTCTGCTTTAGAGAAAAATTCAGCGTTTTATAATTTCCCTTGGAAAGCTTTTAAAATATAAATATTCGGCTCCGGCCCTCGGTCCTAATCTGATTACAAAATCCATTCAAGTTATACGACATAGATGTTTAATTACCCAGAGAATTAAGATTAAAATTGTCTTTTATGATTGGATGTAAAAGAGGGAAATGATTAAAATCTCCCTGTATATATTTGTCGTATCATTCCATATTTTTACGTTATTCCTAAAGGTTATTTCGACATTTTTCTTCAGTAGTTGAATTATTGTTAAATTATCAACACAAAGCCATGCAAATTCACAGTTATCGACGATCGTGGCAGAATAAATAAACGACATCAAAGACGGGTAAAATATGCAAAGTATATACGATTTTCTACAAGCCCTTCAGTATATCTTTTTTCTCTTGCTCCTCGTCCTTCTGTTCCGATTTCTTCATCATCGTCTTCTAGACTGGCCCCCTTTGAATGCTCGAATCAATATCGCCCGCGTATCGTCCTCTCTCGGACTTTTAGCAACATAAATCCCACACAGTTTTTACATTCAGTTTGCATATACAACTGACGGCGAATGAAATTCCAAACGAGAATTACGCTCATATATGTCGATTCGATTTTCCATGTTGCTGTATTGGTCGATTTCTCATGGAAATTTCCCGAAAACATCCGTTTTTCGGTACGTATATATCAACTAAACATCAGCCTGGGCCGCACAACTCGATTTTAATACAATCAACATCTTCATCATCCGATTATCGTATAAATATTGATGAGTAGAGTAAAGTGCGCCAACTGCGTACTTCCAATTCTCTAGCGATCAAGCGAACGGGTAAAACACCATCAGCCAGACTCATTAATCATTGTTAAAACCAATCTGCCATTCGTTTATTTATTTCTGGATCGTTCAAAAAACGGAAATCAACACGATCGTGTTTAATTCGATCTTTCAGCTTTCGATGACATGTACGAAGTTTAAACTTCAACGAAAAAGTTGCCGGTGGGAAACACATTTGGAAGTTGCTTGTTGAAAATGAGAGAAGAAATAATAAAAGAAGCCGAAAAAGCAACGCAACACGAATGTTGAATTTGCTACGAGACCGCATTATTAATAAGAGAACAAGGCACAAGAGTGTCTTGGGTCGTCCTTTTTGAGCTTTTAAATGTTTCGGAGATTCGTAACAAGTTCTTTTTAGATGATGGCGGTGGCAGCGGACGATGATTCTATAATGTCGATGCGAATTGAATTGAATAATACATCAACATGGGACACTATTAAATTCTACAACTTTTCTTTCAGAGAAACGCAAACTAAATGACAATTTTACGTTTATTTTGATAGGATTAGAACCTATCTTTTGTTAGAAAAACGGCCAAAAAGCTAACCATCTATCGAAATATTTTGATGCCAAAAATGGCTTTAAATGAACAGAATGATAAATAATTTTAACGTCCCTTCATTGTTACAAAATATCGAAATTACAGCTCTTACGGAAGCAGAATCGGACACAGATCTCTTTTCAATTACTTCAACGGAAACACAGTAGAAATGGAAACAGAAATTTAAAAATAAGCTACTAATTAAAACTTTTCGTCAGTTTTCCAACAGTTGTAAAACTCACAATCAGTGTAGATACGCCAAAATACATTGAATAAAATGTTGGCTCTCAAGTTTTTGTTAATTTTCCAGAAAATTGACAAACCTTTTGTAAAACATGTGGAAGGTTTGAAAGGCTCTTTCAATTGGCTACATGTTGTGAGAAAATCATTAAAAAACTGATACTATTGGCTAAATTTTAATGAAAATGACAAAAATGCTCTAAATTTCTGCTCATTCTAATGCTTCTGTATTGACTGTGAGATCGCATCAAATAAGGGAGATATCGATTATTAAAGCTTGTCACTTTTCGCACACGAAATTTAAAAAAAGACGTAATATAAGTCCTTAAATTTCTTTCAATTAGTCCAAAAACTAACAAATCTATTGGATAATTTTTTGATTTGCTCTTATAGCTGTACCGTCAATTCCAAATAATTTTAATTTTGATAACAGACCCTATTAATTACTGGGCAATTTGGAAATTATTCTGAGGAATTCTAGTTAGTCCCTTGGGAACATTTTAGCAAAATTGGAACTTCTTATTTCGTTGAGGAATTGATGGAAAATATCGCGATTTTTACTAACCGAAAATGCAGGTAAACATTCTTATGACAGCCCCTATTAATTCCGGGGCAATTGGAAAAATATTCTGAGGATTTCTAGTTAATCTCAAGGGGATATTTTGGTAAAATTGGAATTTCTTAATTCTTTGAGGAATTACAGGAAAACTGCTTTGATCCGATAATGTCACGATTTTTACTAACCGAAAATGCACGAGAAATAATGAAGAATGCCTAGCGGATTCCGTTTTTCAGCACTTGAGCCTAGAAAAACGAGCGAGATTTCGATTATTAGATCTGTCTGCTTGAAAACATGTGGAAACAGAAGTAGGAACAGAGCTATCAAAACTTACAGAAATTTTGCCATAGCGGGGCCAAAAACAGGATAGTCTACTTTTTGACCATTTAAGGATAAGATTTATCAGAACACAGAGCAGCAGAAAGTATTCAGAAATTTTTTAAAAGTTATGGATTATCTTCAAGCAAGAAACAAACATTAGTAAGATGATATTTAGGAATGTTGATCTTCTATCGTTGCTGAAGAGTATTAACATTATTAACTCCATTTGATTTGCATAGGGGAAGAAGGTAACGACACATTTTTGAAAGAAAGATAATCAAAATGATGTTAACTTTGAAAGATTGAAGTGGCGAAGTTAAATTCGTTTCTTTTTGAAGTTTTCTTCGTATAATTTTGTGGAGATAATACTCCACATCTACTATAGTTTCATAATTTCAAAAGTAAATTAGCGTTTTTCTAGTGATAGTAACTTCCGTTATATATCCTCTTCACAAAATACAGAAACAGAAGCAGGTGCAAATCTGCTAAATCTTGGGGAACCAGAAACGGAGATCCGTCACACCTCGACTGATAATGGAACTAACACTTCGTTTATAGAAAATATACAAACAGTCTAAATTTGTTGAATTTAAATGAAACTATTTAGAGGAGGGTTTTGTGTTGATATATGCAAAAATACAACCCCTCAACTGATAAAATAAACTAAATGTTTGTATTTTACGACTACTTTTGTCTGTTTCAATTTCGAAACGAGCACGTGCGTGCTAGAATGGCAATAAAAACAAACAACCATTTTCACTAAATATGTCGTACGTGTGTGAACCGCCACTACAACCACCACAGTTGTCGAAACGGTGGTAGTTGACCCAAGTTTTTACCCTCCACGAATTTTCCGTAGAATTAATGGAAGATTTGATTGAATTGGAAATTGAAATCTCGTCTGTCGAACTGGAGGCAAAGCCGCAAAACACTCTCCCTCTTACGTAGCACGTATGATGATAAACGGAATGAGACTCGGTTAATGTAGCGTGAAGAGACATGCATGTAGGAATCAGATTTGTTCCATCACTTGTCATATGGAATGCCTCTTGACAAGTTTCACATTCGATGTGGTAAAAATATTGTAGGAATATGGACGACAAATTGAAATTTCGAGGGGGAAATTCGTTAAATTGATCACCAGTGAAAATGCAACTATTACAACTGAGTACTAGAAAAATACAAAAGACTCATTCAGTTCGATAAAACAACATCAAATTTATCGTTTGTGTTGATTTAGACAATTCAAACAAGTCAATGTCAATGGGGACAATTTTTTACGTGTTGTGTCTATTGATTTGATAAAATATCTCGGATTTGCTGTTTATATATTACGGGAAATTTTCGAAATATTTCCCCAGTAATTAATTTTGGAATGATGATAACTCTTCTTTATCTGTCAAATGTTGTTTTAATACCCCGATCTCTATCTGGCACTGATTTTCTGTTGTATATCTTACTAGATGTATGTATGTACAACAGTTTTCCGGCGGTGTACGTATACTCTGACAGCCTCAGGTTAATTAATTAAAAGTTCAAGACGGCATTAATGAAATTCATATTTTATAGCTCGATGTAATAAATAACAAGGCTAATTAAGAAGTTTGACTTGGAAGCTGGAATTTATACGATTTTTCCTGTTGCTCAAACCAAAAGGAAAAAAATCGAGCTTGACAGACGACAACGTTGATGGAATGAAGTTAATGAAAAGGTAATTTCTTAAAGTAAACATTGAAGATGATATAATTGATTGCAAGTGGAAGTTTCCTGAAATTAGTTACACAACATTCGAGCATTATATCGAATTTTTGCCCAGTTTGTTGCTATTTTATGGCCTACAGTGGACTGTATTTAAGTGAGTTACGATGGTAATTGTTAGTTAATGCAGCAAATAGTATTGCGGGCTACACAATTTCAATATATTTCGTTGATACAACAAACCGCCACGCTTATAAAATATATTTACATTGTAGATTCTGGTTTATATTCGACATATGCATTGTCATTTCGATGCAATTCTACTACAACAATCCTCACGGGAGCCACCTCGTATTTAAGCCGAAACATAATTTCAATTATTTCCACTAGAATAATTCTGTAGGGGAAAAACTTCTATATCCAGACTCACAAGAAAAACAATAAGAACGGTTCAATGAGTGGGCCATCCTATTGTCCACTACAATAATGGATTGCTTAATGGAGACTATTTAGATTCTTTTAGTTCCTCTCAAAACTGCCCCCTCTGATTTTAATGAAATTTGAAATTCAAAAAATAGTAGATGTATATTTTTTGGCTGTCCATATTCACTTCAAGAGGTGAAATTGCCCCTGCAAGTTACCCCCGAAAAACACATTGTTAGCTATATCTCGAGAAATGAAAAAGATATCGAATTAATTCAAAGGCTAAAATATTCTGCACAGTCATGACCTAAGGAATAGCAATTCTCCCTCTGATTCGGTTCTCGAGATATAGCTAACTGGTAACTGCTCAGAGGTAACTTTAGAAGACAATTTCAACCCTTATAGTGAATATGTGCAGCCAAAACATGCGTCGACTACAAAATTTTACTAAAATCGGAGAGCAACAGTTGTGTCCCTTTTCTTGTCAGATTTTGGGCAAATTCTAGTCTTAAAACATTAAAAAATGCGATTTATTATATTTTTATTACATATCCATAAATTTCGGAAGCTCTGTTTAAACAGATTCGGTATCCGCAAAATGCCAAAACTGAATAATCAATATCGCGCCTATTTGACGAGATACATTAGTTTTCTCGTTTTTCTAGGGAAAAACTGTAGTGTAAGGCTCTTTTTGTCGTTTTAAAATCTCGACATTATCGGATCAAGGTGGTTTTCATGTTGCAAACTTCCAATTTTGCCGAAATGTTCCCAAGGGACTAACTACTCTACAGGTCTTCAGAATATTTTCTATTTACGTGGAAGAGGCGGTACAAGAGCAAATTACAGAAATTCTTCTATAGATTTGTTAGTTTTTTGACTAATTGAGAGAAGCTTCTGTTTCTCAAAAAATATCCATCTTCAATAATCGATTTTCTCCTTGTTTGATAAAATTTTGCAATGGCAACAGTAGTGTTGAAAAGGGCATTCCAAGAAGCACCGGAAGACGTCCTTTAAATTGGAAAAGCCCGATTAAATTCTGAGTTACAGAGGAAACATTGGAGCACATGCCTCTTTTAATTTTGTCACAGCTTCCTCTACAATCTAGCCAATAGCAGCGATTTTTTCATGATTCTCTGACAATTTGCAGCCGATTGAAAGAGCCTTCCAAATCTCTAAGGAATTTTTCAATTTTAGTGTCCGAAAAATTCGAATTTTTGGTAAGATAGCATTAGAGGTAGTAATACAAGAAGCATGATGCTTTTTAGTGTTTTCAGAAGAAAACTACCAAACTATTAGGTAGTTTTCAGGAGTTTTCAACAGAAACTTAAGGGCCCACATTACATTTTCTTCGACATGGTGTCTGAAAAATAACAATTTTTAATAATCGATAGCTCGCCTGTTTGATGAGATATTGCAATGCCTATAATCGCGTTGGAAAGAATATTTCAAGTAGAGCCTTTTTTAGGAAAATTCTGATTGATTTTCGAATAACAAAGGAAAATCTTGTAGCAGGCGTTTCTAAAAATTTTCCATATGTTCCCCTATAATTTAGCCAATATTCAATATTTTTCAATGATTTTCTCATATGATGTAGCAAACTGAAAGAGCTGCCTAAATTTCCAAGAAATTCTCCAGCAGGTTCGTTAGTTTTCCGGAAAATTGGCGAAAACTGGAGAGCCCACGATAAAATCAATATTATAGATTTTCTCACAATGTATAGCAAATTAAAAGAGCTTCCAGAACCGTGCAGAAATTTCCCCATAACTTTGTTAGTTTTCGGAAATTAACGAAAACTTGACGTTTTTATTAATACTTTTTTTAGTTTCTGTTTCCGATTCTAATCGATACAGATGTTTTATTTGTATTGCCATCATCAAACGGTAGGAAAAATTATCTCATCATCTATAAAGATGTTCCGATATCCCTCTTAGCAATAATAATGATCATTTTCACTTTGATTAAACGAAAATAGGAAAGATCAACATTAATAACAACAAATAATAGCGTCTCGATAGACGGCTGTTGGATGATTAAATAAAAACAAAAAGCATTTATCGAGTAATTCCAAGCCGTCGACAAATATTACGAGAATACGACTGTAATATCGTTGTTGATTATTATTAAAAATTGTACATCTAACACATCTTGTCAATTTATTTATTTATGGTTTTATTTATTTGAGAAATATTAACAGATATAATCTAGATTTTGAAATAGCAAAGAGCTTCTCTCAAGCTTCTTTACAGTTGAATTACCCATGAGAAAATAACATCATCTAAAATACACCTATATAAAAAATCCATTAGCGAATCTTCCATCATCAAATGACAATGATTTTAATTAAAAATTGGATCTTCAAAGGCCATCATTGTAATAGAGCGAAATACAAAATTTTCTTTGGATGATTAAAAGATACTTGAACAAACTTGAAATCAGGCATCTCCTTAACATCGTCGATTGTTGATAAAATCATGTTTAGAAAAGATCAGAAAATGTACCGAGTCTTTTGATGGCAACATCCCGTTTCTTATTACATTGATGCTTCTCATTTCTTATTTTATTTTTTATAAAATAAATCTACAAACTAATATTAAGTTGTTGTATTCCAAGCAGCGCTCCAGTGACGAATGCGAGGAAAAATTTGATCAAGACGTTTCAATTGAAGCTTTATTAAATATTAAATTCAATGTAAATATATAATATTTATCTTCCAGTCAATTTTGAAGCTCTATTTAATAAATGCGAGTGTGTTTACGGGCATGTTTCCGTAAAACGAAGACAATAATCAAATTGAATTTTGTTCCATTATTTGTTTTCTATTTTTGTAAATGGACAGTGCATTCACAAAGACCGAATTAGAACTTTTATTATTTTACGACAATAATTGCTTTTCCCTGTACAATAGAATTTGAATAATAATGCCGGAGAGAGATGGAAATCTCAAATATTATTAGATTTAGAAGACTTAAGGATAATGATCATGATAGTAATGATGGCTTTAATTACGTTAATATATCATAAGTATAAATAGAGCGACTCTTTATTGATTCGTCGTACGTAAGCAATAAGGACGTTAATCAAAGTATTATTTATTCATTGAATATTACATTAAAGATAATAGATTTGTTCATAGACTGTAGTTAAAATTTTCCAATTCTCTCCCTCTTCATTCACGAGTTTTACAAGCAAAACGTGAATGTAAAGCTTCTTATTGTTGTCGTTACATACACCAGTCGAGTTTCCTTATTTCCAAACTGTATGTAGTTTTATTGAAATACGACAGTTGTTTTCAAGGGGCGACAGAAAAAAATATCCCTTTAAAGTGTCTGTGCTATAAAGTCGGGAGCTGTCACGAAATTATTGTTGATGTAAAGTGCAAAACAATGTAAGCAAATATCAACACACACGTACTTTATCAACTGGCGACGATAGCGAAGCATTTCTCCGTTAAAGTCCTCTCCATTCTCTTTAAACTCCATTAAGTTCAACTAACGCAGCTTCAATTAGCTGCAAACGTATTGAGAATTGTCACAATCGCCACAAGATAAAGGAAAACCGGTACAATAAAATTGAAGAGAACGGTGATGAATTGGCAACAATTTGTGTAGCGACTCGAATTTGACAAATTCGACACAAAATTAGATATTTTCATCCCGTTGTTATTGTCTCTGGTGGAAACTTGGCAAACTTTATTCTTAACTTGTTAATAACGCTTGAACGTTGCGTTTAAGCCGTACACGTGACAATCCAGCCAAAACTAACAATACGACAAACATTTGGCCAAATTGTTTGCACGATTAAGTTGGTGCTGTTTTAGATGCGTGTTCGCACCGGCCGCAACGCAGCAATTAAGCTCGCTTCATAATTAAAAAAGAAAAAAAAGAGAATAGAAACAGCTTAACCGATAAACTACCAACATAACCGTGAAAAACACATTGTTGGGGTATAACAAGCCGGAACACGAGTGAATTCATTAATACAGCAGAGAACGTAAGCGGTAAAGGATGATTTATTCGTTTATCTTACCGGTTTATTTACGCGAGAAGTTATTCGCTTTATTTTTAAATATAAAATAGAGAAAAAAGCGTGACTCTTTCAAACAATCAATATTTGAAAATTCCATTTCATCGTCTAACAAAACAGAAGCTTGTCGTATTTTTAAACTCTATTGTTTGCGACAATATTTGTTTAAAGTTTCGATTAGTTATAGAGGAAAAGGTGGATTAAAGTTCCAAAAAATTTATAAGAAGCTATCGATAAGTTTAATCCTCTACTATCCCGTTTTTCTCCCAATTGTATTGGAATTGGAGTAGGATTTGTTCAATTTCGATTTATTTATTCTTTTTCGAAGAGTATTCAATTGAAATATTTCGATATTGTACATTTATTTGTCAAACTCTACGTTTCGCGCAACAAAAGGTACACATTTATAAGAGAATTACTTGATTATATTTCCATACAAATTTCCAATGTGTTTGATTTCCTCGGGGACGGGACGACTATTTCCAAACGGCTGGCAAGTGAATATGTGTTTGTAGGGAGAAGATGGAGAAAGGGCCATAAGATAATGAGATATGGACGTTGACCGTTACAAATCGACCGACCACCTCTATATCAAACCGTATCAAATAGTCCCAGGCGGCCCGTATTTCACCCCAATACAAGCAAAAATTTTAGATTTTTATATAAACTTCGAATATCTACAAAGTCTTTGTTCCCTTTCAGATTACTTTCTATTTAGACTTCAATTCCGACGCGTTTGATTGTAAAGAGGACAGAAACACAGTTCTGCGAGTGTTTCTGGTTCGATTGTCGATTGAAACGTGACAAAGATCAAAGTGTTGAGTTTTAATATAAATAGACATCTTATTTATTTAGAACAATGTTGAATTTGCCGGATTATTCCGACACCTTGTCGGATGTCGATTAATATTCATTAAATTCGAAGACGATTAGAGACAGGCTGCAATTTGTTTTAATTTGAACAGAAATCAACCACCACACAAGATGCTCGTTGAATTAAAAACAACTTGCTAGAACGGGAAACTGAAAATTTGTATAATTGCAACAGTTCCATATTAAGACCATTTTAGCGGAATAATGACGATTATAACACCACTTGGCTTGTTATTCGAAACGAAACTCTCATTAAAGCCGAATATTGTTGAACAGCAAACTATGATGATGGGATAATTACGAATGCCAACAACAGCAGTAACTGTAATCGTTGATTGCAAAAATCATTTTCTTTAAAAAATCTAGAATTGAAAATTATAATCAGTACAGTAGTTTTGTTATAGGAAAACGAGTATAAATTTCCAAAATTACAAGTCGTCCCCCATTCTGTCGCAACTTACCACCCTTTTACTTTAACACAAAGACCCACAAGGGGGTTGTTCAAATTTACTATGAGTAGATATAGTGCCATATATAGACTATAATAGTATTTTACACGACGATAGCGACGCTGAAATAATTACAAAGATGAAAGAGGGAGGAAGCGTGCGTGTTTTAGTAGAAGTACTAGGAAATTGATTTTCGGTCCTTTTAAATACATATTGCGAAGCCGTCTCCTCAATATATTTAATGTAGAAGACGTACAATAACATTTAAAAGAAGAAGCATGAATTTAGGGAAAAAATTAAATAAATTTAATCAAATCCAGATACGTCTACAACCCCTCACATATCAACAAATATTATAATTTCCAACGCTATTGAATAGAGCACAGTTGAAAGATATTTTCAATTTCCTGCAGATTTTCCTCGATGATTGTATGTTACAATGGAAAAAAGTTAATTCATTCGTGAAACGCGATATACGGGCATCGTTTCGCATTTCTCAGTTGTCAGCATATTTACTTTATCATCATCATCATCGAGTTTTGATGATTATATGAAATTCCCAATCGCGGGCAACACAAAAACGAAATAGTCGAATGACCCGGTACATTTTGCAATTTCGGCGATATTCGCACCTTTCATCCCCCTCGAAGATGGGAGAATGTGGAAAATTTAAAGCGACAACAACAGGAGAAGCGAACGTAGGAAAAAGAATAAACTGATGTGTGTGTGAAGGAGTCTGTCAATATAAAATTGCCAACATTCCAATTTCGATGAATACATGCGTGATATGATTGACAACTAGAGGGTTGCTTCATTTATTCCACATATAATGGAAAATCTATTTTATATGAACGGAACGTGTGTAGCACAAATTCTCCTCTATCATCGTCGTCCCTATAACAAAACAGGCTAGATGGAGAGAATGAGAAAGCTAGATGGACGGATATTTATATAATACATAGAAATTTCTAAACTGTTGTTATTATTATTATTATTATCAATAATAATTACAATATGGTTCATTACAGCAGATTTGCGGGGTAGTTTATTAAGGGATGTTTCTAGAATAATGATTAATTTCTATAAAGCTGCCACCCCCTTTTCTTCATTATCTGTAGTGGTGGGTCTGATTAACGAAATGTTGACGTTGGCAACAGGAAAAGCCCTCCAGCTAACTAGTATTCAAATCTCTACGTTTATATGTAATAGTGTGTGTTATCTAGCATGTGTGACAGTTGCTGACACATCTGAAATTCAACCCCATTTACTCACCATTATTTGTCGCCTTTATTCGAAATTTATATAAGAAAAAAATTACCATTTCTAACCCTATTGGAATCCTGACGACATATTGGCGTTGTTATCGTTTTGCTCTAGAAAGAATATGATTGAAGTGGATATGTAATTGAATGAATTGAGAACATCTCTTACATATGGATGTAACCGTAAACTCATCTAAAGTTTGAACAGTTAGACCGGACCGGCTTCATATCTCAAAAGATTGCTAAAACAACTATCGTTGGAAACTCACATAATACTACCCAATAACTGACTAAATTCCAGTTATTGTACAATGTCTTATTTTGTAAAGCAAATAGACGTCCTTGCCAGTGCCGTACAATGGTAAAAATTCAGCCAATGAATGTCTAAATTGTCTTGTTCTGGTAAAATCTGGTCATTTAAAAGAATGATTGAATAGCAAAGTGTCTCGGAAAAGTATGCAATTGATAGAAAAAGCTGTATGAAATTCTCAAACTTTTAAGCCAGCGATAAAATTAATTTTCTAGAAATGAAGGTTTAACCCACAATTAGTAAGTTTTCGCTCGAAGCGTCTAAAGGTATGGACGCTTTCAGGTTCGAAGTAATAGAAAATGGCGCCTGTTGCCAAAATTTTGCATATTCCGCATGTTAAGTTGCCAAAATTGTTAGATTTTACTCTTAACAAGAGTTTTCGAGTTTTAGTTCCCAATTTTGAAGCATCCTCATCATTAGCCAATGATTTCTCAACCGAATTGTAGAAAAACAATATAAAATTTAAGCACTTTTGGCCAAATTTAAGGGAAAAAAATTATTTTTTGAAAGCAACTTTTAGGCCAGATTTTAACAAGCTTTGGTCCTAAATTATAACAGCAATTTTTAAGAAATTTGGCTGCAGTGAGACTTTTGAGGATTTCAAGATTCTTTGAGTCAAAATTTGTCTTTATTACTACTGAGTGGACTCTTCAAAAGCGTATTAAAGTCCGATTAGTTGGTGAGCGATTCGGAAAATATTTCAAGAATAGATTTAGGAAATTAGATCTAGCAAAGATCGTGACTTTGTCTAAAAAAGCGTTTTAGGACCGGCTTCCCGGTGGGCTACAGATTCCAAGTTTTACTAAAAGATTCCCGGAAGGCTTCCCTACAAATTTTCAAAATATGCCAGGAATCGCTCGCCAACAATAGGATTTATATTTAAACTTGAATGGGCCATCCGATATATTAAAAATGCCGCCCTTCCAAGAATGCCTCACGCTTTAAGCCAGGTGTAGCGGTTTTATTTTTTATTTTTCTCCCTTTAATTTTCTGCTATTCGGGGCTAAAGTAAAAAAAAATGCCGCCTGAGGCAAAAAATCTGCATATCCTATATGTGCCAACTTTTATCGAATTTTGCTATTGAACTACCGATTTTGGGTCCAGACTTTGCAACATACTCATGAGACATTTGCTACGTACTTATGTAATCCTAAAAAGTGTTGGCATTTAAAAAAATAATAAGGATGAAATTTGGCCTGTCATTTACTTTTTGAGAAAGATTTTTGGATCTCAAGACTGGGAAACTTTACTACTTGAAAGCTACTAATGAATTAGTCTTCAAAGTAAGCTTTAGTCCTAAATTATGACAGCAATTTTTAAACAATTTAACTTTTAGATCATTATGATCCTTGGTATTTCTTTCCAGGAGAATTTTCGAGTTTTTGAGGACAGACTTTGAAATTCTCTTAACATTAATCACCAGTTTTTCAAACACCAGTACGACACTTTTGGTTACAGGACGTTGAACCGAAAACCAAAAAAGAATTGAGAGCCGGAACTGAACCAGTTTTTTGTAGTTAAAGCGAAACAAAAAACCGGAACGGATAAATCAAAGATTCGAAGCCCTATTTGGTCAAATTTAAGAAGAAAATCTTATTTTTTGAGGAAGATTCCCAAATATGAAACTAGATTTGGAATACTCATTTATTTTGATCAATTAATCAACGTTTTTTCAGATTTTAATAAGTTTTATTCCCAAATTTAGCTACACAATCATTTCGGAGAGGAAATTTCGTGATTTTTAAGATTGTTCGAGTTCAGATTTTGAGTCATTTCCATGTACCCGCTACCCATTTGCTACGCCACTGCTCTTCAAACAGGCTTTTTCGCCAACTCCTCCAAGTGGTTTGAATCGAAAAGCTATAATTGCTCCGGTGCACATCTTTACATGTTCAATATTGATTTTATGCGCACTGCACCGTGTACATAGTGAACGACCATACCTATTGAAATTTGACTGTCTTCATGATACCTACATCCAGAGATATTTGAAAGTAGACGTTAGAAAATACGAAAAAACAAACAAAAATATTGATTTTGGATGAAATCACGGCCGTATACGAATGAATTACCCACCATTCATCTATCCACCCACTAAAACGGATGGTTTTTGATTAAAACTTCTTGATGAAAGATTGTAATTTTTGGCTGGATAAAAATGCCCGCCTATAAATTCTCGTGAATGAATGGCCAAACGACACATTTCAAATATTTTATATCGACATAAAAACACAGTTGGAGCACACAAACTTTCGTTCAAACTTTAAATAAACTCGATGAAATGAGTGTAATTAAAAAGTCAGCAGCCATCGTTAATCTGCACAACGGCCAAGTTACCTGTTCTAATAATGAAAAACAGATCTTTATATCATTCTAACAAGGTCTGTTCTTCTACTTCTCTCAAAAACTCTTAAACTTTCCCAATTTTCATTTGACACTTGTCTAAGTTTATTAATCTTAAACAGAATAACCCGTCGTCTACAATATACACTCACTATCCACGTAAAATGTGATGGATTTGATTTTTTTATTGGTCGTATGATTAAAACAGATGTGTCTCCCTGATAAACGACAAATATTCTGGCTCAGGTGGACTTCAGGCGAATACAACAAAAAAATCGTCTGAAAGTGATGGATTAAACGACACAGCCGCTTTAACGGGGGAAAAAGAGGTTAAATAAAGATATCGTCCTCTTCAAACTGATATAATTACTTCCGAGATTGTTTGCTAAAGTCAGTCAGGCGGATAATTCAAGACGCTGATTGTTGTTCAAGAGAGAAAACACCACCACTACTACCATCATTATCACTTCACTGCGAACATTGTCTAATATAAAAAAACTTTATTATCGTCATCGTTAATTCACCAGTATAATTGGTTCGTTCCCATCGATTCGACGATAAATAATCATTTAGTTCCAATGCCTTATTATTGGCTAATAATGGAAACTCATCGCCAATTATTTGTTTTATTACAAGTCGGGAGAATGGCGCGACACCGGAAGTAAACTGGAATTTTACAGTCTAGTGGTAATTGCTGGAGGTCTCTGTTTCTGGTTCTGTTTCTGCACTTCTTCAAACGGATATATAACAGAAATTCCCCTTATAACAAACAATAGAAATTATTAAATTGATACACACACAATGGAAGTTCGATTCGGTGTCTGATAGTTGTCAAAATTTAATAATCAATTACTTGCTTGTTTGATAAGATATAACAACGGAAGAAATGGTATTAGAAACGACATTTTAAGGAATCTCTATGGACGCTATTGTTTTGAAAAATTCCGATTGAATTCTGAGTTACAGAGCATAATCTTGAAGCATGTGTTTATTCTGTAATTTCTTCATAATCTTCCTATAACTCAGCAAATATTATCAATTTTTCAATGATTTTCTTAAAGTTTATAGTAAATTGAACCAGCTGTTCAAATCTACAAGAGATTTTCCACTAGATTTTCCAGAAGATCGACAAGAATTGAAGGGCCACTTAGATCTTCTTGTTGTCCGAAAAATGCCAGCATTTAATAATCGATATCTCCCCAATTTCGTAAGACATTGAAATCAATGCAACAGCATTAGAAAAAGCATTTCAGGAAGCATTTAAACGAAATTTCGGTTCTGGAAAATACCGGTTAAATTCTGAGTTACAAAGCATACATTTTTTTATTTGCCCTTTATAACTCAGCCTATATCATCGATTTTTCAATGATTTTCTCACAGAAATTTTTCGGCAAACTTGACAAAAAGTTGATAATTTTACTCCAAGCTTCTCTTCTAGCTGTTATTAAAACGATCTATAGACTAAATTCAGTAGAATTAATGGAGGTAAATAAACCACCTATGTCGGCAAAGATCCCCATACTAGACGTATAAAAACGAAAATAGCCGGTAACGCGAGAGGAATTACCATGAATTTGTGCGAAACCTGTCTGGAGTTTTATGCTATGGCCACTTTCCGGCCCCTCGTAACAATGAAGAGTTCCCGAGGGTGTCTATTCGACAACTCCCGCCTATTACCAACTTTGTACTCAAAGAATTTTTTCAAAACTCTCCCCTGTCTCTCTCTGTATCCGTCTCCGGAACATTTGTCATCTAAACACATGCACACATAAGAGTATCGTTGGTTGAGATATTGTTGTTATTTGAAATGTAATTTTCTAACGTTCGTTCGCTTGTCATGACGCACAAACATTGTGAAAAGTAAACTAAGTTAATACCATTCTGTTTTCCTTTTATAATGCTATTATAACGAGGAGATGAAGGGAAAAAGCCCAGTAATACCTTAAGATGGTGGAAATAGCAGACAAGTAGATGATGTTGCTGTTGTTGTTGGCGATGTGCTCGACAAACACTTGGAAGGATTTAACGAAACGATACCTGTACAATAAACATAAAAGAGAGTATGTAGTAGAAGGCAAACTCTTTCCTTATTTTCCCACCATTTCCTATATAGAATAGAGACGAATTTCAACACAGTTCTTGCTATTACAATCCCAAATTGTCAACAAATACGAAGCTAATTGTCTAATTGTGAATTCTTACAAGTCAAAAGAGAATTTCAAATAGAAAGGAGTTGTATCAATGTCACAAACAACCCACCCGATGTACTTAGATTGCCTACAGCTACATACAAGACTTAATTAACTCGCATCATTTAAAGAAACACGTTACCAAACACGAGACTCGTGTAAAGGGTTACAATAACAAGGAAACAACACTAATACAGATTTTCTATTACTGTTGGTGCATTTGAAATAGACCTGTTACGGATCTCTGTTCTGGTACTTTACTTGCGGAATTTCCACAAAATTCAATAACTCTACTTCTGCTTCTGTTTCTGCGCAGTTTTAAATGGATATCCAACGGAAGTTGTTAGTATTCCATTGGTATTACATCTTTTTCGGTTCGGTGTTAGCAAATTGACAATTTTCAATAATCGATATCTCCTTTTTTGCTGGTCGATTACAGTGACTAAAGTAGCGTTAGAAAGCGCATTTCAAGAACTATCTAAGAGTATTCTTGTTTTGAAAAACTTGAATTAAACTTTGAGTTACAGAGGGTAATCTTAGAGTACGTGCTTTTTCAATCTTCTCCTATATCTTTGCAAATATTGAGGGTTGTTTGACCAGCATTAGAAAGAGCATTTTGAGGAGTTGAGGGCGTTTTTGTTTTAGAAAATACCAGTTGAATTCCGAGTAACGAAAAGTTCTTAGTTTTTGTTGGTTAATTCATTCTTCCTTTTAGTTTCTACCTTGTGTCCGTTGAAACAAAAAAATCAATTTCCGATTATGTTTCTATTGATACTTCCGTTACATTTCTAATTTTAAACGTAGAGCAAAGATTTGATAAATCTTGAAACAATCCGTTTTTATATCCACAAATTCTCTTCTATACCAGTTATTAATAAATTACTGTAATACTTTTACTGTTTAACAGCCAGGATATGGTTGAAACATCCTGACTGTCTAGTGAAGCATAATTGATGGAACGAAGCTACTTCCTGTTCTGCATTAAGCAGAATTTTTAAATAAAGTTATACGAGCAAATTAAGACTAATAAGCACAACATCCGCTCATTGATCAAATTTACAACAATTCCAGTCAATTTATTTGAATTTCATTAGAATTCAGTTTCAAGCCAATTTCAATCAATGTTTTACAATATAAGAGTTGTAATTTTCTTTTATCATTCGTGGCTGGTTAAAGCCATCTGCTGGCTCGTCTACAAAGCGATCTCGGCCAGTTTATAGTCTCGTTAGTGTCGTTATATTTTAAAATTTCCTCTTTAAAGACATGTGTTGTGTGCTATAAAGACGGTTAGGTAGATGCTGCCATACTGCATATTAAAGTCGTGTTTACAAAGCAACCAATGATGTCCGTCATTTCGAACTGGTACTTGAAGGGAAGCATTTTAGAAGGATTTTGATAAAGTTTCAGTTGTGGTAAATAAGACTGTTGTTGTTTTCTTGCACATTCAAATCGTCTTTATAATTACAGTAAACTTGCGAGAGTCGATTGAAATATTTGCAACGACCCTCTTGAATATTCACCATTAATTTTCAACAATCTCAGTGAAATTAATTACAATGGAAAAAATTCAAATTACTATTAAAACATTTGCATCGATTAATTCAACCTAGTTCCTCTAGTCTTTGTTTTAATTGGAAATAGAGCTATTTGAATGGAAATCTAGAGAAAATATTAAATTTAATGGCACGGAATATTGAAATGTTGAAAAATTAACACAGAGATTAACGAAAATCATTATCGGTGTCAGTTGAGATTTCCGGTAATTTTGAAATTCTACCACCGTCTGGAATGTGTGCTCGTTTCAAACGTCGTACGGCTAAATGGGTAGCGAAAAATGGATTCGTTGTAGAACTTTTCAAATAATCGACGGCGATAACCACGTTGAATGGGCAGCTAACGATCTTCTTACGTCAAAGAGTTTTCCACACACTCAGTCGATAGTAATAGCAGGAGAAATAAAGTTTTTCGTTCGTTCTTGTTAAAAATGGTGGATGCGCCGGTGAGAATTTAATTGAAAACCATCATTCGCAGTGTTTCATATTTGAACAAATTGGATCGTAAAAAAGCCGGTATGTTTAAAGCCAATAATGTTTTGTTTTAATTAAATCACATTTATGGAAAAGCTAAACTGACAATCAAATTTCTGAAATTAATTAAATAAATCCATTTGTTAGTTAGGTAAGCCAAATAAACCGAAATTTATTGAAATGTTTTCAATGAATAATTAAACTAATGAGTCTATCGAAAATTTACAAAATATTATACAAATACAATTGTTGTGTTTATTGCGGATAACTTTAGATTACGATTAATTTTTGATAATTATAAGGATTATAATCAACAGATTTTTTTACAATTATTTTCTAATTAAACTAATGGAATATAATCCGGTAATAATGATTGCCTCCACAAATACGATTATAAAGGCACGTACATTGTACGGTATACAAGCAAATTGTAGGAGATTGATTGCATTCGTAATAACCACAATAGATTTCTCTATAATACAGTTGATGCGATAATTTGAGGAATTCCATCTGCCATACAACTAAATCAACTGTTGGAATAAAATCCATCAGAATGCGACCATTCTCGTTACAATAATAATAATAATACTAAAAAAAGTTGATGGACCATTTGAAACAACAAATAAAGCTTCTCGAGTCTTGAACGAACAAACATCTCTCAAAATACCGTCAATTTTCCACAGACATATCAACTGCAAACCAACAATAGTCGATAAAACTGAATTTGCCTAACGATAGTCTTCGGCAAAGTTCTGTTTCTGTTTCTGCCCCTTTTCAAGCAGACATAACGGAAATTATTGTTATAAGAGAAATGCGAATTTATTGAAGAAGTATGTCGTTTTCGACTCGGTGTCCGCAAATTGTCGATTTGATCATCGATATCTCGCTACTTTGAAGTTATGTTGTATTGACTCAATACTGTTTGATAGAGTATTTTAAGGAGCATCTGTGGACGTATTTTGGTTTGAACAATTCCAATTGAATTCCGGATTATGGAGGATAATCTTGGAGTATGTGCTTTTTTAATTTTTTTCATACTATTAATAGTTTGACCAATATTATCAATTTTCCAACAGTTTTCCCATAGCAAATTGAAAGCGCTTTCCAAATCCCTCAGAAATTTTCTAGTAAGCTTGTTGGTTTTCCAGAAAATCGACGAAAACTTGATAACTTTACTCCAAGTTCTTTAGTATTAATTATTAATATTTCTGCTCTGTTAAAATAATTTTCAAAAAAAGGAATTCCGATTCTGTTCTGTTGTGGCATTTTCTCTAATAATACTTCAATATTAATGGAAAACTATTCACCAAAACTGCAATAATCTCAGATTTGTTACTAGAATAAGTTTTGTATAAAATACAATATTTAGCTTAGGATATTTGTAAGGGGAATAAGAGTTATCTTTTCTGTACATACATCATCTTAACTTAGATTGAATTACTAGTCTTTAATGAAATAGCAACAAGTAACAGGATGATTCTAGTAAAAGAATATTGAATTAAAGTATAACTTTAGGCTATCTATTCAATTAAATTGTTCCAAAGTATTTAAAAGAGACGCGAAACAAGATTATAATATTGCACATTATGATACTCATAAATTCAACAACAAAATAGAATTATTGTGTTAATAATACTACAATAACTGCATTGTTTATAAAAGACATTTCCATGATCTTAGAAATATAGGGAAATAGAGAAATACAATTAACTTCCTCGATATAAATTCATAAATATTCCCGACAATTTTTCCGAATCGATTTCCAATAGAAGCAATTGTAAACGTATCCGGTGAATATGTGCAGAATAGGGGAAGATATGAACGAAACAATCTCCAGGGATACATATTCACTTCTCTATGTAATTATTTCGGTTACAATAATTCACTTTGTTAATACTCTACGTAAACTACTAAAGTTGTGCTATAATTTTAGTAATTTAATGATACTAAATTATAAATAATAATGTTGCTGCTAGCATAAATGTTAATTCCATTATAATATGAATATATGGAGATCACTCTATTTATAAACGTTGTTAATTCGTTAAAATAAACCAACATGGAATTCTTATTTAGATGGTAAACATTAAAAAAATTTTGAGTGTATAATTTAATGGAATTGCCGATCCTAACCCTCTCCTAGTTGATCCAATTATCGCCGGGATTTGGACAGATACAGGAGCGTAACTATAATGCGAAAAACTTGTTAGGTATCTCAGAAATGGGGCGAAGATCGTTGCCGATTTAATTCAGAACGAAGGGTGAATGTAACATAATCGATAAGTAAATTAAAAAGAAAACTGATTGTTGTTGTTGCCGTCTCGACAATTAATAAACTTCCAATTAATCTCGTTTGTTGTTTATTCGATATTATGATGGCTGTGTGTGTGTGAAAGACGACTAGCCGCCAATTGGACGACTAAATCAATTATCATCGAAATGAATAGGTTTCGAACGAAATAGAATTTCAAGTGTAACATGTAGGAGTGAACAAGTTTAGTTGTAACATTAGGAACTAAACTGACCAACCACTAGACATAATTCAATTAAATATTAACTTGAAACGACTGACCGACTTTTGATTCAATTAATTATTGTTCAATTAGTAGCCGACTACATACTAGTCGATTAGTTTATAGGGAACAATCTCACAAAAAAGGGATGATATGTGATGTCATTGATACCTATTTAATTAACCATTTCGAAATACAATAACTGTCTATTACAGACTCTGTCTCCAAGTCATCTCTATTGTATTACATAATGTATGTAATGATTAGTGTGACGCGATGCCTGTCCGACTGTATTGTTTGATTCTAAAGCCCCGACTTTGGCTCTATTGTTGGGCAGGAAATCAACTAGTCTCTAACAATATTGCGCAATACCTGACCAATTTCCGAAACAATTCAATCACTTTCCCTGCACACTAGACAATTCACTAATCCGTCAAATCGACTGTCATTTTAAACAGCGTTTTTCCAATGATTCACTTACGTTATAATCGATTTAATTTCAAATTAATTTATCGAAATTTTAGCAAACAACAAGCGTCCGATTTGATCGATTTTCCAGTCTGTGAGGTGTTATAAAATTATAAAAAAACCTATCAGTTAGTTTGTGTTTGAATTTTCAGTGATTGAGAATTTGAAAAAATCAATGGGCGTCACGGGTGGTTATTCGAAAGTACCAAAACATCGCGATGAATTGATCAAATTTGCACCGAAATCACCGGACCAATTGCCGAAACGACAAATGAAGGATAGTTTTATCGCTGCCAGAATCCCATTATCGCGCGATATTCGTATACAAGACAGATACATAACTGTAATGGAGAATGTTCGTATTGGCCGACTGCTCGAAGATATGGACATATTCGCAGGTTGATTATTAGCTTGATATCAGCGCCGGACTGGATAATTTTGCCCCAAAAACGCGCGATATAGTATGACAAATTCTAATGTTTAAACAACGGATTCTTGCTTGTTGTCCAAACAGATTTTAATAACCGAAACGAAGACAGAAAGAGCTCAAGGTGCACTTTTCCAGAACAAAAAATTCTCTCGGATACTTTGCTTTTTAATTTATTTTCGAAAACTAGCGAGTTATCGATTAAACAGGTGTAATATATGTCAATTTTCGGCAATTTCCCGGAAAACTAACAAGCCGATTGGAAAATTTCTTCAAGATTTGGAAAGCTCTTTCTATTTTGCAAAAATCATTTGCAAATTTATAAAATTGGCTTAATTATCGGCGAAAATACAGATAAATGTGCAAAAAATCATGCCCTTAGATTTTCGTCTATAAATTTAAATTCAACTGCAATTTTCTAAAACGGAAAACTCTCTCTAATGTTCCTTGAAGTGCTCTTTCTAGTGCTGTTTTACTCATTGGAATATTTACAAAAATTAGCAAATTAGCGATTGTAAAATATTGACATTGTTTGGACATCAAATCGGAAAAAGTCGAATAGAGACTTAACTTAACTTAACTTAACTTCTAGGAAATTTCTAGGAAAACTAGCAAACCGATTGTCAAATTTCCTGAATATTTGGAAAGTGTTTTCCATTTTCTATAAACGATGTTAAAATCATTGATAAATATGTCACATTAATTGAATTATGAGGAAAAATATAAAAGTATTTCAAAACATTATGATAAAACATCTTTCAAAATTTTCCTCTGTAGCTCAAAACTTAATAGGAATTTTCTAAAACGAAAAAGTCCTTAGATCCACTTTGAAATGTTCTTTTTAAATCTGCTTCGATTTTGCGATATTTCCAAAAACAAGCGAGAAATCAGCTTGTTAAAGGTTGGTGTTTAAGGGACCGGACTAAGGTTCGGAAAAAGTGAAATCTTTGATGCGCGATAATGAGAGATTTTTTGTATTAGGTTGTTTTCGATGCAGTTTTCCTAGAAAAATAAACACAATTTTCTGGCGACAATAGCATAATTTTAATGTTCAAAGAACAATCTGAAAAAAACTAGCGCAAAACAACTGTGTTTAACAGGTGAACATGGCTAACAAATTTCCTTTTAATTTCAGGGAATTTCCTCGAATTTCCAAAGCTAAGATTCCTCCTTTCACTTAGCATTTATGTCCATATATAAGCTTTCAGAAAATACGACATTCAATGCTATTTACTAGAATGCGTTTGAATTCTTTCTTTGAAATTCCACAGATTTTCTTAATTTTCCAGAAAACTACTCGATCAATTGAAAAATTTTTCAGATATTAGGAAAGCTCTTTCTGTTTATTACCAATGGACTATGAATTCATTTGAAACAAATTAATATTGACTGTGATGGGAGAAAATTAAGAAAACAAACATACTTTTAGATTTTCATCTATAACACAAAATTTCATCAACATTTTTCCAAAACTATGAAATCTCTCTTATGTAGCTTGAAATGCTCTTTCTAGCGAGCCCAAATACTTGACTTTTGGGTGAAAAATAAAAGAGAAATCGTTCATCAAAAATTCCACTTTTCTCTGAGTTGTGACCGGGTCTTTAAAAAATAATAATTGAAAAGGAAACCCCGGCCTATCTGCTCTATCCAGTCCGAGCCTGCTTCTTATCCAATTTCGATAATTTTAGTGGCAGTAGCAGAGCGACATATTCTAATCCCAGATAAACCGCCAGATATACCAAATCCGTACGTTTTAGTGACAGCTTCTTTAGATCGTATCGATTTCACCGACTACGTTGCAAAGGTGTTGCATTTCTTGCTTTAATCTCGTCCGATTTTAATTAAACAACCACAATTTTAGCCGACAATCGACATAAAAATCTCCGGTCATGTTTGTTATGTTGGTAAATCATCGATGGATATTTTCGTGTGGTTAGAACAAGAAATTGATGGATCTTATCATCGGATAACACAAGCAAATTTTGTGTTTGTAGCCCGCGATCCAACTAATACAAAATCAGTACCGGTGAATCCTATCGACCCGAAAGACGATAAACACGAACAAAATCTTCTAGTAGAAGGCGAATTGAGACGTAAACAACGATCAGAATTAGCCAAACACCATACATCGAAAGTACTGCCGAATCAAGACGAATTACAAATCTTGCACGGTCTCTATTTGGCAACAAAAGGCAAAGAAAATTTAATGGAGAGTGTTCTACCGGAGAATTGCGTTTGGATGGAGAATTGTCGATTATCGAATACCATAATAACACATCCAGAACATCGAAATATGCACAATCGAGTTTTCGGTGGTTATATAATGAGGAAAACATTGGAATTGAGTTTTATGTGTGCGTATTTATTTGCTAAAACTCGGCCGCATATTCGAACTATAAGCGATATTGTTTTCCGGCAGCCGATTTCTGTTAATTCTTTTATACGAATGTACGCCTATGTCGTCTACACACATGAGAAATTTGTACAAATTGAACTGCATGTAAATGTAATTGACACCGGTACTGGGAAATTATCAACAACGAATATTTTTAAATTCATTTACGAATGTCCCGAAATTGTTCGACAAGTCGTACCGAGAACGTATCAAGAAACGATGATGTATATTGAAGGTAAACGAACATTCAAGAAAATTATAGGAAGTCGAGAAGACAAGAAACCAGCTAGAAAACCTTGTTAGTTTGTAAAATTTGAAAGTATTAGAATTGTAACTAGAACGCTCACTTTTTTTTATCCGTCCAAACTCCCATTTCATTCTGCTAACCGATCGACAAATCTATCCATAAATTAACGGATTTAATCCGGAAATTACATCAAATTAGGCGTATTATAATTTTCGATTAATTCACTGGAACCTGTGTTAGAAAATTGGAGGACATTGTACTGAAACTCATTTTCGATCTTAGATTACAAATAAACTTAAAATTCCGGTAAATAGCAGATGGAAAGAGAGTCGAATTGTGAATTCTTCAAGGAAAACAAATAATTGTATTTTTTAGGTTGTTTATCTGAAAATCGATAATACCTTCCAGGCTGTTATGCTCAACCGGCAAGAAAAATGTAAAATTCTTAAGACAAACATTAAATGTAAATATTGAATATGTAGTGGATATAATGGAAGAGTTTTTTAAAATCGTTAACATCAAGGGGAAATGTAGCAAAACGACCAACAGATGTGTAGCTTTTTCCACAAACACGTTCCATACACACAGAATCTGGGAAATTTTCTTAAATCAAAAACAGCCCTATTGTAGCCGGAATCGTGTAAAAATACGTTTTCAAAGCATTTTCCTATGAAACTTTATACATGATTTATGAAAAGAGATGGTACTGAATTTCTACTTCCTTTACAAGCTTTCTCTTTATACGAAAACATCTTTACTAGCATCGAGCTTTTACGTAAAGAGGTGTGTCGCTTTAAGTATTTTTATATTGCCACCTTGTTTTTTTTCGTTCTCGCGTTACTTTAAACAAAGTAAAACAACAAAAAGATTCAATTTAACTAAAATTACAATCTTCAATCAACTGGAATATAAAGGGGATAATTAGTGGGAATATTACAGTAAATATTCATCCTTTTCATTGGTCAAACCTTTGTAGGAGAGTTATACAACTGTCTTTTCATCTACACATCGCATGAAACAATAGAAAATTGTCGGATACAAAAGCTACAACATCCCTCGGGTTTCACAAAGCTTCACTGGAGCCATTGTTAAAGGTCGGAAGATGTTCTATTGAAAAATGAGACGGCCATTTTGTTTAATTAAAAAAACATACAACAAACAAATTCTCGAATATTCATCAAAATAAGTATCAATAAAGGTGAAATAACGTGAAAATTAATTAACTGTTACTGGAGTGATTTATAAAATGGATGTTTCATATTGTCTCATTCTCAAGCAACGCCAATCTGTCTAAAGTACGCATACAAGAACTCAACTAATTAAACAGATCGTTTGATTTAAATGCACCGTCATCTTCACTAAATAATACCCCTATTGACAATCTAATCTGAAAATGCATGTATTGTAGTGAATAACAATGCGCACTCAATTCTGTGTCGTGTCAATCAAACTAAAATCAATTAAATTACTGTAAATAGCAAAAAACCGAAATTTACTCGAAAATTGAGAAAAAAACAAATCAACGAAACTATAGACGAATTTTCAAACACTGATTGCATTCAAGTTGTAATGAATACAACTTGAAACGACTTAATCTGGTGTTGACGCCGGCATTGTGTGGAACTCTAAATCCGCCACTCTAATCCACCCACCACCATGCTATATTATAATTGTCTTTGATTCATTGTCGTTAATCCAACAAAGCCACGCAAATGTGGGGAGAATTCAAAAATCTGAACGTGATTGAGTGTTGCAAAAATGGTGGATGCGCCGGACAAACGACAAAATTAACAACTAATGAAAAAATTAAGAAAAATACGTGCTCCAAGACCTGCCTCCGTAACTCAAAGTCCAATAGGAATTTTCTGAAATAAAAAACACCATTGAACACTCCTTGAAATGCGCCTTCTAGCCCTACTTTAACAATTGTAATAACTCATCAAACAAGAAAGATATCGATTATAAAAATTGATATTCTTTAGAGACCATACTGGCAAAAAAGTAATATACACCTTCAAGTTTCTGTCAACTTTTCGAGAAACTAACAAACCTATTGACGAATTCCTTCGAGATTTGAAAAGCTCTTTCAATTTTCTATGAGAAAACCACTGGGAAATTGATAATACTGGCCAAATTATTAGGGAGAGTATGAGTATTAAAAAACACACGATTATTCTATATAATTCGGATTCAATTGGAATTTTTCCAACCAAAATACGTCCTCAGATGCCCCTTAAAATGCTCTTTCACCGAATCGAATACGACATACTCTGGATCTTCAAATTTCAATAAACTCGTATTTCTCTCATGTTCATAATTTCCGTTATATATCGGCTTGAAAAGGCGCATAAACAGAAGCGGAAGCAAAGTTACTCAGCCTTGCGGAAATTTTGCAATTACAGAAACAGATCCATAACGTTTCTAAAGCCTATCGTTAAGGAAATTCAATTTTATCGATTAGTGTCAGTTTACTGTTGATAAATCTGTTATTTTATGGAAAATTGACGGTATTTTGAGAGATGTGTATTCAGGACTGTAAGCTGAAGTTCAATTGCAATTTCTCAATCAAAAAAATTCGTAGATAGTCCTTGAAATGTCCTCTCTAACACCACCTTATTCATTGCAATACGTCAATAAATAAAGGAGATATTGATTGTTATAAATTGGCATCTTTTGGAGACTGCATCGAAAAAGTCCCTGTCAATTTTCTGGAAAACTAACAAATATATTGGAAAATTTCTTCCATATATAGAAAGCTCTTTCAGTTTGCCATAAATTGTGATAAAATTATTTGAAAAATCTATAGTGTTCGCTTAATTATAGGAAAAAATATGAAGAAATTAAAAAAACCATTGCCCAAGATTGTCGTCTGAAACTCAGAACTCAATCAGCGTTGTCCAGAAACAAGACCGCTCATAAAGACTCTTTAAAATATCCTTTCCAATGCTACTGTATTCATTATAACATCTCATCAAACAAGGGAGTTATCGATTATTGAAAACCGGCATTTTTCAGGCACCGTATCGAAAGAAATATGTGATACAGGCCCCCAAGTTTTGGTCAATTTTCCGGAAAACTAACTAGAGGATTTTTTTGAATACCTAAAGGGATCTTTGAATGTGCTATAAACTGTGAAACACGTACTATAACCCAAAGAAAAATGTCACCGAGCGCTCCCTAAAATTCTGCCTCTACTTCTGTTTTTCAAACGTGCTTTCTCATCAAACAGTTGAGATATCGATTGTTAGCAAAATATGTCCTCCAAACTCTATCTAGTGACCCTAAATTCCGTTATAATTCAGCTTGAAAAGAACAGAGCTTCCGAAGTTGGCGGAAATTCCGCGGTTGCGAAACCATAAACAGAAATCAATAGCATCGGTAACAAAGATCATGGGAGTCTTTTCTATTTATCCGATGCATTTGGAATTATCGAAACTCCAACATTTCCTCTACAATTGTACAAAAAACGTGAATACATTGAATGCATTGTTGTTCGTCGCCCAAGGGAGTGGTAGTGTTGATTAAAAAAGTTCAGCAATGATTGCTAATGGTCGAAGATACATTCAAATGGGTGACGGCGTTTGTGAATGAACCGACTCTATTTGAAATAAAACAAAACTTTTCAAACACAACAACAACGAGAATAAAGCAAATATTTGTGTGTTTATTTAAAAAGTTGACAATAAACGTCGATTTCAGTTAGTTGGAATTTAAATTGTCCAACTGATTAAATCTAAAGATGTACACGGGCTCGAATCCCCGGTTCTGGAGCAAGTCAAAAATTGGAAAACGTGCATAGAAAGTCGATGTTTATCGTACAACACACGACCCGACTTTATTTATTTATTTACTTATTTTTAAAGTTAATATTTTAAGAAGCGAACTCGACGGAAATCGTTCAAAAGTCTAAAAAAGAATTAACATGCACGTAAATTGAGTTGGGTAAAGTTCAGCAGAACAGCGGAAAAACATCCGGAAATATTCGCAAACATCCTCAAATTCATTAATTTTTTTAATCGAATCGTTGTTAATTTTCAATTTGCACTAAATAAATAAACCATTTAAGAGGAAAATTACCAGTTTCGAATTCAAATTTAATTTGTTTTCAACATAATGTCGTTAATGCGATAAAATCTGATAAAAATTAAATTAAGACCTCTCAACAATCTCACAATCAGTCTCATCGTACTGACCAAACAGCACTAATCTCGAAATATCATTAGTAATGTAAATGTTGATCGGTCATGCGATCCTTAAATATTTAATAATAGAATGTAATTACGGAAGTGATTAATAATTTATTGATCACTATAATAATTAACTAATTAATAATAAATGATGGACACAAATTATACGATAGGCATTCTAGAAAATTTCCAATAAAACAATCACAATGTTCGGTTAATATCTCAAATTCTGTTATTGTTATTATTGTAATCGTATTCGGTTTTGTATCCATAAAGGACTACAGTTATTTAATAAATGAATATCAGTTAACCTTAATTAAAAAGGCCACCCTTTGTTTATGAATTGTTTGGCTAAAGGTGCGATAACGATTGCTGTTGGAGAATCTACGTGTACGTTTCTATGTAATACGGACAAGTTTATAATTTGAACGATAAAGACAGAGAATAGAGAGACATAGGGGTTGGTGGTTTTATCATCTAAACACAATACCGGGCTAAACAAAGATAAGTCCATTAAATTTGGATTCTATTAACCGGGAAAACTTGACGATGGAATTAGTATGATAACGGTGAAGTTTCGCAAAATTGTGATTTTTTCCATTTGTGCAAGTCTATCATGTCCGATATACAGGACTGCTGAACTCAAAGTATAGTCGAGAATTTATAAAAGCGTCCCTGGAGATCATTTTACCGAAATTAGAACCTCGTAGTTCATCCGACAGTTAGCCAAATGATTCAGAAGGCCTCATTGATGATTTCTTTCATTTTTCTTCATTTTATCTCTGAATAAATGCGAAGAAAATCTTGCTTGCCGTTTATTGTAATTGATTGGTGAAAATCACAATATTGTTAGAAAAAGACCAACTTTTAAATAAGCTACAAGGCCCAAATTTGGCTAAAATAATTTCCAGGGACCCTCCTTTAAATCCCTGAAATACTTTTCAAATTACTCGCCATTATTTTAGATATAAACTACACAAATAACTTATATCGAAGGTCCTATTATAAAAATATTCCAAGAAGTTGTAGGAGCCACCCTAGAGCTCATTTTACCGAAATTTGAACCTCGTGGCTCACCTCCAAGTTGGTCAAACGGTGATCATTTCCTGCAATGTGTAAATTTTTGGACTCAAACTTGTTGCCTAATTTTGTTGCATGTTAGGCAAAACCTTGAGTAATTCTTACTCCATTTATGGGTGCAGTTGGTTGATAAAAATCACGATATTATCAGAAAGGATGGCTTTTTGACCAACTTTCGAATGAACTACTGGGACATCCTCAAGTTTTCTTAGTCGTTTCGTGTTGCAGTTGTTTGTCAGAAACAGAAACGATCGTTTTTGACCAACTTTCAAATAAGCTACGAGGTCCAAATTGTGTTAAAATGATCTCCACTGTCTAAGATGTCTCTGAAATACCTTTCAAATTACTATAGAAATTTCATGTATTCAAGATTCAATATGAGATTTCGATAGTGAATATTGAATAAAGTTGTCACATCGGTTTGATTTGATCATATCAATAGTGTACGAATATAATATAAAAATATTGGAATATTGACAATTCGCAGCAATAAATCAACGAATCAACACCTACACTATTGTCGTTTCTATTCGGAAATAGTTTTCGAATCGAGACGTATCTATATAACGTGCAAATAATTCTCGAGTAATGGCTTTGGTCAGTGGCAGTTGTACTAATCCTACCAAACATATATAACGTCGTTTTCCAAGATAGGAAAATCCGGGATCGGCTCCGGATACCATCGTTACATACACTAAATCTATCTCTCTTTCTCTTTCTGTTTTTCGTCCAAATCGCATACACCTATACTCGTCCCAATCTCTCTATTACTACCGAGTTTAGTGAGTCGGTCGTATTTCCTAACAAACCTATAAATGTCATTTTCGTATGTAGAATATTCCGAGTTTCGGTTGGGAATCTACAACCGAATAGTCCCAGCATCTGTTCAACGATGGAGAGATGAATATCGACAATATTGCAATATAACTAGAAAAGAGAGCGATGCGTTTAAAATGATTTAAACTCGCCAATTTGGGAGGCGCGATCATCAATATTGGTGGATGCGCCGGTATATATGGCCAATAATGGATTTTCGAGACGAATTCAACAAAAATTTATGTTGCTGGACAGCTTTAAGCGAGATAATCGTCTCGACACAATGTTAATTTAATAATTTAATTTAGATTACAGTTTCGCCGACGTAGTCATACCTATCTTATGCCTAGTCAACATGGAAACTAATTAAATAGATTGTTCATTTTGAAAGTTCTATTTCAACAACCACCACTGCTATCATTTATTCTAATTCTCTCTTTACTACTAACTTTATTATTAAACATACATACATGTGATATGTACAATTCAGCTACGTGCATTGTTATCATGTTGTTGTTGTTGATATTATTATGATTATAGTTGATCTAGCTAGGCAATTTCTAAAATTTTATGACACCGGATGAACTACAATGTGGTATATGTACGTTGTTAGAAATGTAATTATTTCAAAACAACTGTAACACAGTTGTTATAATAGGTATTATTTTACAGGAATGGTATGGAGTTACATTGTGTTAAAGAATCAAAATAATGATAACTGATGAAAAATATACAATTCGATTTTATATCCATCATAGAAGAGAACTAGTTTTATTTTCTAATTTACTCAAATATTGAACAACTCTATATAGCCTCCGCACTATACACGGTGAGTCAAAGGGATGACCTATTAAAATAAGTTTTAATTAATAGAAGCTATGAAATTTGGGCCACCTCTAGAAAATGTTTCCGTTGTTATTTTGCTTTAAATTGAAAAGTTTTCGTTACTCTATTTGATTCGAACGCAAAATTTCAAAACAACTCAGTACTTTGTGTAATAAATTTTGGTAGTTTTCGTTAAAAAATTTAAAAAAATTACGAGTAAATTGGAATAAATTCAATTAAAATCTCATTTTTTATTGATTCATTCAATGCAGCAAATTTCGCAAAAATTCGCATTAGGACGCAAAAATTCGCATTAGGGCGCAAATAGAATGAAAAAGTCGCAATTTTTCTTCGGAACGCAACAGAACAAAGTTTCATTAGAAAACTGGCAAGTTCAGCTCCAAAATTCCAGTAAAATGAACAAAATTGTGCCATTTTTGACTAACTATTCAATAATACATTTGTTAAAAATGATTTAAATGACAGAATATTAGAAAAAAAATGTTTAAAATTCGAAATAAATTAATATTAATATACAGAGTGAGCCAAGTGGTTGGCCTA